>JAANSN010000843.1:0-44363 GCA_036850665.1 Dicranocentrus wangi
CAGTATTTAAAATCACCAGGAGCTCAATAAGCAATGCATAAAAGAAAGCAAAGTTGCTTTCACAGTTCTGCAATGTGTCTTGTGTAAGGTACTAGACTCAACAATGCAAGTTTGTAATTACTTATTTCACAAGTTGCTTTATATTAGGTTAAAATTGGGTCCGCTTCACTCGAGGTCATCTACAATTTAAACTATAACTATAAACAAGCACACTTTACCGTCTACCAATACTAGTAGAGTAACGCGATGGAATGTACCAATGAAATATGAATCAACGTTTTATATTAAATGCTTAAGTTTTGTACAGATAACTTTAATTTAATACAGATACATATGCATCATTTCTGCATTTGTGAACTTTTCCGATGAATGAGATTAATTGCAATCAACGAAATGTCTTTTTTCAATATTTCGTAGACATCTCTATAAATTAGTGCCCTTGCTGGTGTACCATACCAAGTACCAATACCAATACCTTTGGGTTATTCGTATAAGCGCATTTTATTCATAAATACAGAGAAACATATATATTGCCCTGGTCTAGTCCGTGTGTATATATTTACTCATTATCGCTGTCACATTAAGAATCATTATGTACTACTATATAAAAATATAGTATATTTCTATTCTAAGATTTACCTGTTACGGGCTTGGACCCCTACCTGCTCTATAAAATTCCCATTGTAAGCCAGCAGAGACCAGTAGATTCAAGAAGCCATGCATGTAAACAAGGCAAAACATGTACCTAAATAAAAATTAAAAGTGGTCCTTCTGATCCTTCCTGATAGTACTTATATATAAAAGTCATATGTGCATAAAAAAGTTCAGCGTACTTAAAGGATGAAAGTACCTACACGTATGCATGCTTTAATGGGAATCTGAATTGCCGGAGAAAGTCCGATTTGTAACGGAAGAGTTTAAAAAGTCATATGTGCATAAAAAAGTTCAGCGTACTTAAAGAATGAAAGTACCTACATGTATGCTTTAATGGGAATCTGAATTGCCGAAGAAAGTCCGATTTGTAACGGAAGAGTTTAAATAATCCGAATCGAAATAACTATATAGAAAGTAAGGTATCTACTTTGGTAGGTACGCAAGAAGGAGGAAGGGTATTATTTTCATGCAAGTAACTTTATATATGTATTTCACAATGTACTACAGAAGACGCTTCTGGTTAAGATGTGAACTTATGGGTAGGTGGACACGAACAGCTCAACTTACTTCGGTACTAATATTTCCTTACTTGATATTGTGCGTTCGTGAAAGCGAAACCTGAAGTAACGTAGTACGTACATTCTACAGCATACCCAAAATATTATGTATATTCTCAATCTCTACTTGGCCTTTGTTATTGTTTAGGTATATATACCTTTTCGTCTTTGCTTCTTTCTTACTTTCATTTCCACTCGACAACTCGACTCCGACTTCGGAAGCCGACCGCACGCCAGGAAAATCAATACACCCGAAACCCCACCAAAAGTCTCCGAATAGGGAAAATATATCCACCTCAAATTTTCACTTAACTACAACTTCAAATACTGCTATTCTTGGATCACTATTCACCCCTTCGCCAATCCCTGGGTCAAAGGTTGCTACAAAGGACATGACAGCTTCTAGCATCGCAAATCCGGACTTGCTGCAGTCAACTTCGCGCTAAACGATATTTATTTGTATCCTGAATGTGCACAACTTGATTTTATGAGCGATGAATGAAACCTTTTTATACAGAGTTGCTTTAACCTTTTGACCTTCATGTTTAGGTCCTTTAACAACTATAATTTTAACAGGAAATTCTCAGACAATCAACAAAAGTGCGAACCCGCCGGTAAATATAAGAGAATTTCATGGGCACGAGCATTTGGATGCCCATCTCATACTCATGCGTACGCACCTGCGTGCGATTTTGACCAAAAAATTGACAAACTCCTTACCTTGTTTGCGTCCCAAAACACTGTCAACAAAGCACTTGACACGAGAAGCCGGTTAGAGTTAACACTTGTCCACCTGTGTCAAGGGGTTTGATGCCCTTACAAAGGTTTACGATGAATAATGACAATAAAAAAGGAACAGTGGAATGAGACAAGACCCTTTTTCAGATCCGTCCAAAATCTTTCCATCTATATTTGTGTCTATGTTGTATCTGTATCTTTCCTGGTGCTGGCTCTGTTGTTTGGTCAGAGTAAGTGCATATGAAAATGTCCTATCCTATCCCCGTTTTCTTCCGTCTATTTCCAGATGAAATAGCAGCTAGCTATATCGTATACACAACACATGCATAGTTAGTGTATAGCGCTACTTCCTTCCCTAAATCTAATGTTGGTAAGCAAGCTAGGGAAACACTCTGGTCCTTGTTCCTAGTAAAAGATCGATATTTCGGTTCACACTGACAATGAATAGGAGCACGACATATAATGCTTCATAAGTTCCACGAGAGTGTTTCCGACTCTAGTTTACGATATACGAGCGTGTATACCGTTTTAAAAGGAAAGTCATACCAATCCATGTCGTGTAGTACACTGTACGCTGTCGTTTCGGGGTGTCCACTTCCATACATAATTTCGGTAAAAGACCCTGCATGAGGGTGATGTGTGTGGATGTCTCGTCAATGATTCATTTTTCATTTCCATAGACAAGTACACCCGTTGACTGTCGACTCTCATCGCATCACGTTCATAACAGAAAAGTATCAGTTTTCCAAATAAATTGTCTCTGGATCAGTGTAGGAACAAGATGAGTAAGTAGATAGATATGATTTAAAAGTTCCAAGTTGGTGGACTCCACCATGCTATTGGTAAATAGCAAAGGCATAATATGTATTTTATCACGTAATATTAGAATGTATTTCTCGATTACACTGATCACTTCGGTTGGGTCCCTTTCTGCAATGTGAAAATTGGAAGTGAAGAAAGACAAGCAACTTTCCCGATGCAACGTTACATGCAAGTCTGAATGAAGTGAAGAAAGTGTTCCAAAGCATAAAACCTTTTTTTTTACATTTTCATACAAGATGTATGTATCTATAAGTCGTACATTTGACATTGCATGGGGAGACGACTGGCACTGTGGCATTGCTGAATGAGGACTCGTATGAAATAACGAGAGACTACAGGAAGCTGCCGTGTAAATCGTCTGACCTGATGTGTGTGTCTGATAAAATGACAAAGAAAACATTAACACACAAAGCCTTTAATTTAATGAAAGAGTATATCCTATCCAAATCAGCCTGTCCTACTGTCCATGTCCCATTAAATGTAATTATCATAGCCGGACAACTTTCCCAAATCTATCCTAAATCCTAAACCCTCTAACCAACATCTTCACAAACCACAGCCAAAAATTTAAATTCATATAATTTCGTAGGTCGCATACTGCATATCAAAGCAGAATGGCATAGCGTGTCTCATGGTTAAATAAAACCTTAATTACAAAATGCAGAATGAATTCCGTTCCGTGTAACCGTCATAGCATTTGGCAATGTGCAACAAATGGAAGCAATGTTCCGTCTCCTCGAGAAAGTTAAGATTTCTTTCTCGGTAACTTGTACTATATGAAGTGGTAGCAAGCAACATTTGCACATTTCACAATTTAGAGCAGCAACAGCAGAAAAAGTGTGCATCGTATCACCAAGATAGACCCAAATTCCCAATGGTGTTCAAAGTAAAAGCCGGGAAGGCATACACATTTTTGTTGTGGTTATTTTTGCGGCTTTGGTTGCAGAGAGAGCAGAAATTTAAGAAAAGGCTCGTTCCTCAGCTAATTTTTTTTTCCTAAAAAATCTAATATAGGTGTACAGAAAACAGCCAAAACAGGTGAAGGTGCTAATATTATTTTGCTTTTAATAATGAAATAATTTATACTACATTAACTTAACCCCGCCCGAATTGCATCAGGCATTCAATTTTTTTTCACAATTTGTGTCATTTGGTCTCTATCAAATGTTTGAATTTGAAGAGAGTATTTTTATTAGAGTTTGTCCCGTGCATCGCACATCAACAACGGAGGCGAGGTACAGTGACGAGGGTGTTGGTCCATTTTTAAGTGCTTGTAAAATTGGAGCATTAAACATCAGCAGTGATCAGCGAGTCCATTTTGTCATTCATCCATCCCACCCGCATCATCGCCACCTGCTGAACTGCACCGACGCCTTTATTGTGCATGGTAATTACTTGTCATCTGTCCGACGATAAGATATTTGGCTATTGAAATCAGTTAATATTAAATAAATAATAGATAGAGAGATATGATGTTGGAGGAAGGCCAATTTCAACCTCTTACAAAAAATACGATTAGGCTTAATACGAAGTAGGGTTGACGTTGACGGTCAAAGGCTAATTGAAGGGGCAAGATTACGGTCGGAACGGAAAGGAAGGACTATGAGCTGACACCGGTGCGGTGCGAGCACTTCGGGATCATCGTATCAGTTTTCAGTTTGTTAACTTTTCATAAATTGCCGATAGTTATTAAGTACGACAGTTCTTCAGTACTAATCGTAACATTCGTAAATGTAGATACTTTGAATTCTTTGAAGGTATGCAAAGTATGCATGCGATTAATGGCGTCTGACGGCGCAGCTGACGATTCGCAAGATACCAGATTGCCTTTTGACATTATTTGATAATGATTAAAATGCGCATTAATATGATTTATATTTATTAAAACGATACCACATGAAATAGTATGGTACTCGCGATTTATTATGCCTCAAGTTTCAAGTATAATAATAATACCAAGTGTCTCTATAACTCTATCTATTTACAAATTTTAAATGCTACGTTGTGATTGTGTAAAATATTTCTAGCGGAAAATATCCAAATAGGGTAGGTAATCTAGTAATACTACCAATTTATTAAATCCCTACCTGAAAATTGGGGAAATAATTTCATAGGCGAATATTAGAATTTATAAACCATCAATCGTATCTTTTTTTCCCATATTGTTTGAAGTAGTAGCAGGAATCGAGATTTGCAGGGATGATATTGATAAGCAAGAAATTGGACAGTAGCGCAGGTGCTTGGGGAAGGGTGCGTAGTAAGGTTGATGACTTAGGTTCCGTTCGCATGATTATACCTTCTGTTGTAGTTGTAAGGATGTGATGATGATGACGTAAGTGTTCAGTCAGAGTCTGGACGAAGCTATTTCAAACTCCACACAACATGTATGATTACTTTGGCTGTGTGCAATACGTTTCAACGAACAAATATGGCTGAAATTAAAAAAAAAAGTATTGCTAAATATTGCCATTTAATTCCCGAACGCGCAGAGCCTGTAGATTTGGGAAAATAGGTAGATATTAAAGTATTTGTTACCTCGCTGACATCTTCTGCCGTACCAACCTTCATGACACTCACATTTATTGGGAGCTACGCACTCCCCGTGTCGACAGGGTAGTGAGCATGTGTGTCGTTGCGATAGCGTACGATTAGAGTGGCCCACTTCGCAGTGGTCTCCTGTGTAGCCAGGTGGACAGCGACAAAGGTTAACTCCTTTACACCTTCCTCCATTTAAGCAGGGTATCATACATTTGCCTGAAATCAAATTAGAATATTTAATTGGTAACACTGTTGAATTCCGTTGAGGATTTGTAAATTTACAATAATTGTACTTTATTGGATACATTACATACTGTATTCACATCGTAATCCATAATATCCACTTGTGCACTCACACGTGTCCTTCTGAACACATTTCCCTCCATTCAAGCACTTGTCACTGCATATACCTGAAATTCAATATTTATATTTTAATTTGTATTTAGGTTCAACATGTCATCTCACTGTTGTCGTTCCTGCCATATATCCCGTGGAATTCTTAAGCAATATTATACGGAAAAGAATATTTCCAGGTTTGCTGCAGCCATTGGCCAAGTCCGTCACTATACGAATTTAAAAGATGAAAAGCTGAAGCATCTCAGAGATAGAATTATTCGAGTGGATCACGCTGGCGAATATGGTGCCAATAGAATCTACGCTGGACAAATGGCTGTGTTAGGTAATAATATTCAAATAAAAATACACTAATGTTATTAATGTAAACCTAATTCAGCATACTGTAATAATGGAATCTAACATGTTATCTATGCAGGGAAAACCAAGTCCGGACCGCTAATTCAACATATGTGGGACCAGGAGAAAGAACATTTAAGAATTTTTGAGAAGCTCATGCCAAAATACCATGCTAGACCAACAATTTTGCTTCCATTTTGGAATGTTGCTGGATTCGCACTTGGTGCTGGTTAGTATTTGAATTCTTAGCGATATTATACTTGTAAAATTGTTTTTAAAAACATGCAAGATTGACCGTTACTTTTTATGTGTGTTAATTTTAGGAACTGCGCTACTCGGAGAAAGGGCTGCAATGGCTTGTACAGTTGCAGTGGAGTCAGCCATCACCGAACATTACAATAATCAAATAAGGGAGCTAATGGGATCGAGTTCTGATTTGTCTGAAAATAAGGAACTTTTAGACTATATACAAAAATGTCGAGATGAAGAACAAGAGCATCACGACACTGGCCTTGAACAAGAAGCAGAGAAAGCTCCAGGTTATAATGTTTTGACCACTGCGATAAAAGGTGGTTGTAAGGTTGCTATTTGGTTATCAGAGAGAATTTGAAGACATTTGAATTTGTATTGTAGTAATCGATATTTTGCAATAGGCAGTAGGTACGCGGTAAAATAAAAAAAAATTATTATATTTCAATTATCTAACCTCCTTCACAGTGTAGTCCATTGTATCCTGGGGGGCAACTACAAACCCCAGGCGCGGTGCAAACACCGCCATTCATGCACTGAGGATAACAAAGCGCAGTTTGGCAATGCTGTCCCATATAACCCTCAGGGCAGCTGCAAACTCGGTCTTTGTTACAGTATCCTCCATTGGCACACTTTTTGTCACATTCCGGATCAGGTCCACGAACAGAACACTCTTTTCGTAGTCGAAGTCTCATTGGGGTACCTGCTAGCGGTTTGCCTTTTCTAGTTTCTATTAAAAGCCCTACGGTAAACGACGCTATTCCGCTCGATTTTCCAGAACAAGGAAGGAATACGCTAAATACTGTAAATAAAATTAGAAATCATGAATATCGCTTTTGGACACCTTGGGCGTATAACCGAAAAATAGAATATAATTTCGTACCTTTTGGTCTGCGAGGTATTCTTCCTCTTGTATCAACAGATACTATTGGTGGAAGCAAAACCTCTTCATTAAATGACTGCAGGCGATCAAAGTTATAGAAATATTTCTTATCTCCAGCTCGCCAAGTAAAGTTCACAACGCTAACCTAAAAGATTCATAAGTGCTAAGTCGTTTAAAACTAGCTTAAGAATTATCCTATATGCATGCATACCAACAATAAGTATTGAGTAAGTACAAAAGCAGAATCCATGCATACCTCTGCGGGTATCACCGGTAAATGTTTTTCAAAATCGGGGTCTAATAAATATGGTAGAACGTAGCCATCTGTGATGATATGGATCACCATAGGGTAGCCTGAAATTCATTGAAAAATTGCAGTACTTCAGGGTTAGACAAACTGCTGAAAAATTAGTTTAATTTTCATATATTGTTTTATGGGATTGACATTGAAAACATTTTACCACTGAATAGCTTGACTTGTTTCTCATCAATCCACATAGAAAGGTCACTATGCCTATGTCGTCTAGGTCTTTCACCATTACGTTCATCCCCACCTGATCTATTCCCATTGTTGCCTCTCCCCCTCCCGTTTCGCCTTCTTCCTCCCCCTCCTCCTCCTCCGGAATCAATAGTAGTTTCATTTCTACCTCGACTTCGTACAGCAGCACTTCCCTCCGAGTGAGATGCAACAAGGATTAGAGTGACCAAGTGTATTAAGAGTATGTGAATAAAAGTTGATTGGAAAGAGAGCAAGTTCATATTTCACAACACAGTATTTTATGCACATATTTAGTAAGTATGACCTCTGCCCGCTCGTAATACGATTAAGGTTGTTGTTGCATGATTTTTCATTTAACTCAACTTGAACGTGGGAAATCGGATTCGCCACCTCGCTTAATCTTGTTGAAATGAAGTGAGCGGGTCTCCAGTACGTATTAATTTGATTTGGGTCTCAAACAATGTATACTGCATGTGAATAAAAGGGCAATCCAGCAGTCCTTCCACTGAATTCTAAGCCCATCATATCTTTAAAAAAAATTCTTCGTCTTGACTTGCATTCAATTTATGAGTTTCAGCAAGCTTGTCCAGCTTGGAGAAAAAAGATTCTTGCACGATTTCACTGGAACAATTACATTCCTCACATTTTTATAGAAGTTCTCAATTTCGTTGATTTCCACTCTGCATAAATTTTAATGCACTTTGATGTTGAGATCATTATCATGAAATTTGAACGAGAATGTGGTGTGTACACGTTTCTCATTGTTCATTCCGATTTCAGATGCAAAAATCTGGTTAATTTTTTAATGAGAAAGATTTTATTGACATTCTACAGCAGTTCTCACTTACACAGTACAACAGAAACACAATTCCTTCGAACCAGTACATGTGCGCAGCAAATATATAATGAAAAATGTAACTGTCGTTGTACAGGATTGGGATTTTGGGATGGCGTAATAGTCATTGAGCATCTCAAAATACTTTCATGTCGTCAGTTTCCCATTTGTCTTTTCGCTGAAAATCAGTCTGCAGGCATGACGTTAAAAATCGCATCAATATGCATTTTTTTATTGTATCACAGTATCCATTAAGGATGTTTTGACAGAGAGTAAAGATGTGGGGCTGCTCAAATTTTTACGTATTTTCATTTCAGCACGAATTTCTGATTCTTCACTGCTTTCGTTCCATTATCATCATCATCATTGATTGCATGTTACAAAGATTCAAAGAGTGATTTAGCATTTGGCTTTTTCTCGTTTTGCCACAGCAGATGTGTTCTTGTAGTTGTTGCTCTTTGTCAAGTATTCAACCACTTCTTTCTACTTTTCATTCTGAGCACACTGCTACTGTTGTGTTGTAAGTGTCCCAAACAAAGATACACAATTTTTGCTGAGGTAACCTGTAAGCTCAAACAAACTCCTCACTCTACTCTGGCTGGATATCCTGCCTGGATTTCATGTATCTCTGCAAAATGAATGTAGCTTGGTTGCCTGAACAGGGTCTTTGCTTTTAACTGCATGCACTATGAAACACTCTGAAAAAATAAACACTTCCACTTCCCGTTGACCACTCCACCAAGATCACATGGAATTGTTAAATCCCATGGCTGGTGACACATGAAAATTTATGAATCACTTTAGATACGCTTACATGATGCGGTTACTTTATTTTCTGTTTTCGTTTTCAGATAATTTGTATTTTCATGCCTTTTATAATATCTAGTAATTTTTACATTTCACAGATTGTAAATTTCACAGAACTGTCGAGTGATTGAGAAAGTGTAGTGTTGTTAGAAATCATAGCACTTTTAAACGTGTTAGTTCTTTCAGTGAAATTCATGAATTATATTTAATTGGATAAAATTATGTATGGATTTTTACGTCCCTCTATACAACCATGATCCATGGTCTTCATAATTCTGGAACAAGTGAAACAACCCTCTAGTCAAAACATGGAATCGGTTGCATTGTCAAGTATTTTTTAAAGTGTGGCTTTCGGTTTCATAAGAACAATAATGCCTTTGCCGTTCACACTGGGCAGAGGCTGGAAGCCGTCTGATTTCAGATTACTCTGTATTACTTGTACTAATAAGAGTTTAAAGATCTTTTTTCTTCTCACTCTATTTCACCACTATATCCTTCAACTTCATGCAATGCTAGAGCTCTATATCGTGCTTTGTTATATGAATGTATCTGTATTGTGTATATGTGACTTGTGAGTGAACATAAGCTATAAACGCAAACGGTTGGAGTTGGATGCAGGCAAGTACAAGTGTTTTATATGCGTATTTGGTGCAGTAGCAGTCTTGGATGGAAAAAGTAGTTGTAGTTAAGAAAATAAAATTGTGAGCATGTGTATGATATATATTATAGCTAAGGACGAAAAAGAGGCGACTGCCGATGACTGCTGCCACTTCATTTCTTATCCTCAATTCTCTCTCCTTTTCCATTCTTCTTTTTTGAACATTTTATTTGGTCTAGTCTTTTGTTGGATGAGGATGGATCATGGCTGTGAGTTGAAACCTGTATTTCTGCTACCGATATGACTACCATGTAAACTACACCTACTACAACTGCAACTGTTGCTGGATGGGTAGGGGATAGGATAATAATTTGTCTTCTTAAAAGCATGAAATAATAATAATAAGGAGCAATATTAACAAGACGTAGTCCTTCTTCTGCATATAGACATTGTAGGGCAGTTCAGAAGATGAGTATCACATAATCACATTTTACCAAGTAAAATACGTGGTGCACGTCTTTCTTTCGTCGTGCACAAAAAGAGGACCTTTTTTGTTGTTTTCATGTTTATTTATTACTATATCATCTTCACCTTTCATGTAGAACGGCAGAACTTGACTTTCCTGTGGTACATTTATATATTGGCAAGTCCATCTAAATAAAATACATAAATGATTGTAATTGATAGAGTGCAAAGTTGGAGATTTTCTATAAAAATGAATGAAAAGCAATTACGCAAGTTATTGTTTCTGATCACGTTGATATTTTTCTCAATTTCATTTTACGCAATTTATAAAATTTAAATATCAATGCAAGTTGGAATCTCTATTACGTCATTTGTGATTTGGAAAGGAAAAAATGACATCCATCCAATTTGCATAGGTATATTATTTCTATTCTACCAGCGATGATAAATTAGTAAAGACGCATCACATATCGTATTGTTAGTAGTTTTTGATTCTGTCGCGATGGACAGTTGTCCATCCGTCCGTTCCCATCATGATGTGCTTTTTACTCCAAGAGACACACTTTCCATTGGAAATACTATACGTGTAATTGTCCACAATGTGACACACGTGACTGTGGCTCTGTGACACACTCTCCTCCAATGCATAATCTGTGTACGACACATCACAACACTTCAAACGTCAAGGTAGTTGCTACAACAGAGTTTTCGTGACAAGAAGTCATAAACAAAACATTTTAAGCAAGCATGACCAATCTGTGTGCACGGGTAAGTGTGCCTTTGCCTTTTCAACGTTTATCCATTGTTTGTAAATTCACTGCTTATGTTCGTGTCCATCGTCCATGGCATCATGCTCTCGTCTCATCTCGGAGTAAAGTCATTTATTTCAGGTTCATAGAATCAGGGGACTACTACTATTGCTTTTATGACTGTGACGATTGTTCAGGATTCAGGATTTGGCTTCAGTTTGGCTTATGGGACACATTATATAGCAATCAGCACAATGCGCGTGGGTAAAGTGGTGGAACGGAACAGGATGATATGATGAGCTGCTAATAGTATTCCTCTCAAAGTGTACCTATTATTTTTTGTGCATGTGTGCATCCTTTTATTTTTACACGTTTCTGTGATACTGGTTCGACTTCCATTCTGTGTGGATAAATCAAGTAATCTCCATAGGGTAGCATAATTGAAAGGAAATTCGTGCCACGCTAAGTCAAGTTTCGACATTCAGCAATTCTCAAACATTCCGAAATTTACGTTTGCTTTCGAAAGTTTTGTGGTGCACGACGCACTTGTATAAACGCTCGCTTGCAAAGCCCGAGCCTTTTGTTTGCCTATTTCAATTGAACACAAAAGATTGCTTATTTTCATTAAAGACAAAAAGAAAATCAAAAGACTTCATTTGTGTTCACATCTATATCTTCCAGATCTGCCCATAGCCCCAAATCACAATTCTATGTAGATGCACATTAACTGGAGACTTGACTCTTTCGCTTTCTGTAAACAAAGACGGCCACTTTCGTATTGTATGCTATCACTGCATGATATTGGCTGTATTTCTACTCTACTTCGATCGACTTATAGTGGCCAGCACTTAAATCAAAATACAGGTAAACCACATATCCTTCCTCTGCAGCAAATTGAGTTATACAGTCAAACGCATGCATAAAGCAAAATTACCTGGTGCTTTTTGTGCTCTTTGCCTGTCAAAGGGGTCTACGGTTTTTTGACAGCACAATATTTTCTTCGCTTATTTTATTTTATGTCTGTATATAACGTATCTTGAGGAAACAACTCGTCGTTCGCGTTCGACCGTCAACACTTTGACTCATATATAAGTATCTTTTCCGTCGGTGATTTAAGTCCTTAGATTTACCCCTTGATTGGCTGAATTTTGAGTTTAGTGATCTAAAAAGGTTTCGCTTTTTGAAATCCCTCTAAGCCCAATCATACTTTTCAACGAATTTGTAGTAGAGTTTCAACAATTGAGTGTAAAACTTATGCCGATCGCCCTTATTATCATCGTCATGCTTTCTCGTATCCTCATAGCCAGTAACTCCCTATTGTTGCATCTGTATCGGGATGTAAGATGCGATAATCGAGAATGACAAGTTAACCTTCCCTCTTTTTCCTTCTCCTTTTCAAAAATATACCTTACTTCACTTGTCATGATGATAATTATAAGAAGGAGCTGTTGAGCTGTAATTGTTTGAACCAGTTGGTATCCTCTAGTTTCCGTATTGGTGTGGCTTATGTTGAAGGGACGTAAAAATGATTTCCCATATTACCGTGCCTAGGCGAATGGGCAACTATATCGCAGTAACTATTGACGTGCACATGTTGTCACTTTGGGCAAATCTGCTCGCTCCATGAGTTCTTTTTGTTTTTTGTGCAGATGATGAAGGGCAAGGAGCATGAGAAATGAAATGAGGATCTTAAAATGGATCACACTTGTTCCGCAATACACCCTCCTTTCAAAACACGAGAAAGGTAGGATTTTCAACAACACAATATACAACAGCAGCTTGTTGCTTGTGCCACGGCACAGGACGTACAATGTAGCCCTTCACAGGATACCAATAAAGCAAGATGAAAACAAAAAAAGAAAAGAAAAAAGATTTAGCGTTTTTACAGACTTTTAGATAAAAGATATATATTTCCAAAATGTTAACGTGGTCACTTTTTGTGTCTCAAACTGAAAATACCAAATACCCATGCCCACAAATTGTAGGATTTGTTCATTTACTAATTCAGCCGTAGTACAATAGGTACCTCAAGGATCCGAGGATCTTGTTTACTATATTACTATCCATCGAAGCAGTTTTCCACTTTATATTTTTACTTAATCTTCTTCTATCACTTCATATACCTGTACCCTTTGAGCCTACGTTTTTTACAAAGACACAAACTCAGCAAACAAATAACATCCTTTTCCGTTGCCCTTTTTGTACGTACAAGACGATAATGAATTTCGTCAAAGGGCCAACAGTCGAAAAAAGGGAAGCTTGGAGTTGAAAGACAAATCTATACTTTTTGTTTGTCCTAAGCGAAAATGTATGTATACGTACGCCTTGCTTATTCGTTAGGTTTGTTGTACGAATATACGCATAGGTATATCGGATGATTTGATAATGATGATGAAGATGTTGAGCTGTCAATAATTTCACTTTGTTAACAAGATACATGAACCTTTCCCCTTTTTTTCTCCTCTCACTTGTCTCTTCGCATGCAGTGATTAAGGAGATAAAAAGAGTGTTTGTATGTTTTCTTAGATGCATCATTTAATAGGTATATAATACAATAAAGATAGACAGGTGAACACAGTATAGGAATAGTGATATATAAGGTCTAAAATGCGTTTGTTATTATGCACCGTAATAGACACATCATCATATCACATAATATCCCCAAAGCGCTCAAAATTACATCTTTCTAAGTCGTTTTCAAGGGCATAAAATGTTCCATAACAAACTAAAGCTGTATACCGATGTGAAAAAGATAATGGAATACAAACATCATTTATAAGCAATATGTACTTGACTTGAATAATGGTGCATGTGTGTAAAGTGTAAATACACTTTCCACTTGGTTCGGCTATTTGATATGCCTGTTTTTTGCTATATTTCTCGGAGAACCTGTTGATGAGTAGCTAATGATGAAATAACTTTACCTAGGTATATGACCAGAGGCTGATGGAATCGTTGGAGGATTATGAAAATCAAAGTTCGGTGGCTCATATAGGTATGGCATATTTAAAGGCAATGGTGTAACATATGAAAACGGTCTTTTCGAATATGTGAATCGCGGTCTGACATATCGTAAAACTGCATTGTTGTAATACCATGTGTCTAGCACTACTTCTACCAAAAGAATGGAAATTGGAGCCGATTGATTCTTTATGGACAACACGCACACGGCGTGAGAAAAATGTATATCTTATAAAGATGCTTATGATGAGAGATCCAACAGAAATGATTTTTAAACTAACTTAGTACAAACAAAACCTTTATTCTCCCCAATGACTGAATGACTGACGCAGACGAGGCAGACAGGGCAAGTAAGAAGACAAGACAAGTTCATTCAGTGTTTATATAGTAGTCCCTTCGTGAGTCGTAGTATTAGTAGGTGAACGTGTTCCCCTGATAGCTAATTCATAAAAGTAATATTATTATGGATTCTGATAAGATTACGAGGGAGATAGAGGAGAAGTGACTTTTCCACTTTTTCCTGTTATGATGATACTTGACACTTGACACCCGAGTACTTGTTGATATCTGTATGATTGAATAATAACTTGTTAGGTTGGTTACTCCGAAAATCTGACTGCATTTTCAATCCAGTGATTGACAGATATTGTGTTTGCTAGTGAAATTGAAACCTTGCAAGTTCTACTAGCCAAGATAATTCGAGGCGCATATATATTTCTTACATTCAACAGACACAACCAAACAAGCAGAAAGCAGAATACAATACAAATGTTACATCTTCACTATATAATTTGTAGAGGGTAGGAAAACTTAAAAGCAATTCTTTAACAAAAGTCAACGGATCACTTTCCTTTCCACGTACGCTCTTAAGGCATATTAGTGTTGAAGTTGTATTAAGGCATCCCTTACGCTTGAAAAAGTCCAAGTCCTAACAACTTACAAAACAGTTGTATGCATTTTAATCTTTCAAGGCATGTCATTCATGAGGCATGCTATGTTTTGTCATTTTGAAGGAAATATCAAATGATTGACATGCACCGAACTGAGAACGTAAGAAGAAACGGATGTGGCTTGTGTAGTAGTGTTGTAACTGGTTAGGAAAATAATAGTAAGAAATCGTATTCTTTCTTGCATCCAGCCCAGTTCCAACCTCCGTCCACACACCCTTTTGAGATGAGTGTAAATCCATTACTCTCTTCAAAGAATATTGTGTAGGAACACTCTTCGGAAAATAGTGATAGCGGAGAAGCTTTTAATCCCCAATAATTATTTATTAAACATGTGTAATAAGGCCTGATAAGAGGGTCATGGGGAAATTTAAGTAAGGTGAACCGACACATTTACACTGGAAATGGCTGTAGTGTGTCGTGTTGAGCTGAACGAGTTTATTGAAGTGTTATGGCTTGGCTTCAGTTGAGTGGTGGAAGGATTGAAATAAACTTCATTTTATCATCCATTACTTTGCTTTCTATTTCACTCGCTCAAATTGGTAAATTTTGGTAAGGAAGGGATTAGATGGGTACGTTGGTTTCAGGAGTGATACGTAAGAGGAGTTATATACACTTTAAAAACAGTGTGTGTAAAGTGTCGAGGCAAGTGTCCTTTTACACTACACTAGTAGTTTCTCAGAAGTAGAGTGCATTTAATTTCAGTATTAGGTGTTTGGAGAATACATGGACTAAGCAGGTCTCAAGCTGCCTCCGATTTTCCTTCGACTCCCATGTGCAATGGAAGTGGATGCAATTACGGCAAATGATAAAATTTTCCTTGAAAGGTTGAGGTGAGGAGACTACTTAGAAGGCTACTCGGGGCAAGGTACGCACATAAGTATATAAAAACACCATCTCCTCGCAGCTCAAGTCAGGCTGTGTTATTTACACACTCTGCTTTCAGAAGAAAAAACCGAACCTCGTCTCGATTGTTGGTTTCACAAGATCACATGCAATAACGCATATAATAACTAAATAAAACCCTTCCGGGTAGGGGTAGGAAATCTTCAACAATATACAAGCAAGTGTTTATACGTTGCACAATGCATAATTATAAAACTCCTGCTTGCTGCTTTTTACTCTTGCAGCGCACTTGAAAGATGCTAATCCCTAGAAAATATTAGTAGGATGGAGTGTACACTTCGTATTCGATGAAAGACATATCTTCTTTTGACTAAATCATTGAGAATGGGTGAAGTTAAACAATAGTAATCCCTGTAATCCGAATGAAGAAACCAACAAGAAGCTTACATACATTCTTACGGATTTCGGTTACAAACTTACGAATAAGCGTATATACCCTAACCGTAACCCTGAAATCAATCATCTCAATGATATATTAAGTATTTTGCTTTCTAATTACTCTTGACGCCCTGTCATCACAAGCAGACTGGATTCGATTCTTAATCATGAGCAAACTCCAACACCTTGTGTTATTAACTTGGTGAAAGTATCAACACTAACACCATATCCATGTATTTTTTATAATGCCTGATGATGAATATGAGGGAGATGATAATGGTAATTGATACCATTTACTTTATATGCATAATCACTTTGTATTCATGCTACTTACTCATCCCATTAAATAAATCGTACTTGTACCAAGTTGCGCTGAAATATGATTGCGTTCTACATATACATTCTCGTTCCCCCTGTCCAAGTTATGTAAAGTTGTTTTGCTGGTGCCGGACTGGTGATGAAGTTGATCGGTGATTAGACTGGTAGAAAAATGAGAGTAATTGACCACTTTGTGTAGCACTTGGTGTTTATATATTTTACAACAGGTGCTCTTGCACCTGATGGCAAATTTCGGATCTAAGTTTTTTTTTTGCTCGAAGGGATTTTTGATGGTGTGAATGAAAAAAATACTGGCATTATCTGCATTATACGTATATGCAGGAATCAAAATGAAACAATGATGGTGTTTAATTGTGGATTTATCCAGGCAGGTTTTTTTGTTAAATGAAAAGGTGCCAATTTGATTTTGAAGGCATGATTTTGATTGCAACAAACGAACTTTGGAAAACCCCTGATAATTCATTGTGTGCATTGTGATTGTGAAAGGTGATGCATTACATTTATACAAATCTGCTCCATTCTTTGACTTGAGGAACAATTGGATCGCGCATCAAAATCACGCTTTTAAGTGATACGTACGATTAGTCCGGCGGCGATATGAAGACAGAATTTTATATATTCTCCATGCAAAGCTTTTCATTGCAAAAACTGTATTGGTATCGGTATTATTGGCACTAAAGATCCACTCAGTTCGAAAGAATAATCATTCTACGTTAATTTAAAAATTCTTACATGTTTGCAAATAAGTGTGGTGTGATAATTAAAAAGCTACTATAAGTACTACAATTTAACCAAACACCATCAAATAAAATCAGAAAACAAGTAAAGTGAGATGATGTTGCAACTTGTTATGAGAGTGCAGAAATGATTAACGAGCAGAGGCTTCAGTTAACGCCTCCAGAAAACGAAAACGCGTTTAGCTAAAACGTACACAGGGCGAAAAATGATGATGTTAGAAAGAAAATGAGAAAAATTATCGTAATAAAGGGTAACATTTGGTGAGTTAATTATTATGATTACTCGTCCAGAAAAAGCCTCTCACATCACACACCACATCATCATCCTGCTGCACCCCGTATCATAGGATGCTGCGGTGCACTTCGAGTTCAGCTTTTGGGATTGGGATTGCTGGGAACATGTCCGTCCGTGTCCTGCTGGAATGAAGAATTGGATAGGGGCACGGCACGACAGACAACACAGAGGTCCGTCACCGGATATTAACCCTTTTAGCCTGCAAGGCAGGTAAGGCAGAAGAGTTTGTAACTACTCATTGCTAACTAGAAATACCTGCACAATGCAAGTGTATGCAAACTAAGAGAGTGTGAATATATATTATTCAGATGTGATTATATGTGTATCATACTCAAGACAAAGCCAAAGCATTAAATAATAGAGCCAACTTGTACATCTTGATGGGCTGGTTTCTCTGTCAGTCTGTCGTGCGTCCATATTCATTCAAAACCTATAGCTACATTTATAAGTAAAACTAGAACCTACTAACAATTTCTAAGGAGCAACTTGATTTTATAGCATGTCATTCATGTCAACATGTCCCATAAAAATCATTGGAACACCAGATTTTATCAGGACGGTGTTTCTATTAGAAGAAACGATTAACATGCAATAATAATATAATAATTTATCAAAATGGGATACATCAGTAATGTTAGGTAATTAAGTTAACGTCAAAGCAGCCTCGCACCATTTATCAACGCTTATTGCATTAGTTTATTGGAGTTTTTTTCTTTCACCAACAGAGAAATATAAAATATACATACGTGAAGACATTAGGGCTGGTATTAAAAAGTTGTTTTTTAAGATGAGTACCTAAAAATGCTAATGAAATTGGGGAATACAGAGTTAAAAAGACGTTTTTCATTTTACAGGCTAGTGGATTGTGAATGTACGACCGTACGAGCCAGATACCAGTCTGATCTTTTTCTCTAAATAGATCATCTAATGCACTTGATTTCATATACGTTGTATATAAAAATTATGGCAAGTGTAATTACATGACTTGAGGTAATTTCTTGCGATGAAATGATGAAAAGGGTAAGATTTTCTCCTAGTATGAAATGATATATTGTTTAACACCCTTTTGAACAAGCTTATTCGATGCTTAATTCGTGCGTGATTCGTAGGGTTAATAATTTTTCATAGTTTTATTGCTTGCTTATCCATTCAGTAGAATTGATGAGCATTGGTGCATCCTTACTATAGGCATGATTTGTACGCCTCATTTTGCAAAAGAATCGCATTAGGCGTATCACATATAAGTCCTTCAACTTTCACAATCACAACACAGCTTATACTTGACTGCGGATAATATTTATACTACTGTAACTTTTGCAATAACTTTTTCCACAAGAAAAAACATGCATGATAGGTAAGAGTGGAGCACAATATCCTAATGGAAAATATGCATCAGCACCCAGGACAAAGAAACTTAATCTGCGATGCACATCTGATGACACGCCCCTGAAATAAATCCACTACAGGTGGCCGTTAACGGTCTTTCGATATGTGCATTTGCTTTTCTTCAAATTGGGTGTGTAGATCCAGATCCAACTTTTAAATTAAGTACACTGAGCAATTTTAAAGTGCATAATTTCGCTGCATATACTTTGAACTTGCAAATAAAACTTTATTCTTAATAATGGCTATTAATTAATTTTAAATCACAGTCGGTTATAAAGGTTTTTAAATTGAGGTTAAATATGTGAGTATTAATATGTTTAAGTGGTGCGATGCATTATTTTTTCATTAAACTGGCCTACGTATACATCATAAATTCGATGTTGACATAGTTGAGGTAGGTAGGAAGAAGTAGTACTCAAAATATTAATCTTAAATAATATTTATAACTTAATGAATTTTTTCTCTCATGATAGTTAGATATAGAGCAACAGAAGCAAGCAATTAACAAACGTTATACGCAGTGCATTTCATATTTCATATATATACGATTTATGGGCGAATATGACGGAGGACGTATTCATTAGTAGTATTAAAATGCGAAAATTAACTGAAGTAAAAGGACTGCATTAAACAGCATGTGCTGTAATCACAAAATAATCCTCCGTGCATTATCGTCGTTCTTTTTCGACGTGGATGTCGTATCATGAATTTTCTTCCCATCATCTGTGAATACTTGCTGGATAACGGCTTTGCAGAAGAAGCATTCTCCTCTATTCATCAAGTGAATGTTGTATGCATGTCCTAATTATTACCAACATTACAATGTTACAATGGCAGTTGCACATTTTGTTAAAACGTACAACACAGTGTTAATATTACACTTACTTGCAAGCACGGTGATTGCATGGCTTGAAAGTTGTATTTTTGGGATAAGCATAACATATTGTACACACGTCATCGTCATCAAGTGCTTCCATCTCAATTCGCAGTCTTTCAGACATTGCTGTTACGTGTGCTACTACCTTCTCCAGAGTACTAATTTCAGTCTCACTTACGTCATCAGGCACGTCTGAAATATTCAATGAACGCAATAGTTATGTCCTGATCAAAATAAAAGCTGCAATAATGTAATTTAATGATTACTAACGATTATGCAATGAAAACGGATGCTTTCCTTCAGGCAACTGTGGCTGATTTCTCCCGAAGAAGAAATTCAACGAGTCTACTTGAAAACTAGGTTCACTCAAGAGAACTTTGGTGGCAACCATTTCATGTATCTAGCAAATGAGAATGTAAATCGTAAGCAACTGCATTTGACAGAGAATCACGATTAAAAATGCTTGCTAAAATTGTTTAGCAAATCATACCATAGTTCATAACTTGCGTGTGTATAATATATGTTGGAGTTACCATTCGTTTTGTCAACGTCTGCCGCTATCAGTGCCACTAAGATGCCTCCCACGGATGAGAGTAGAGGATAGTACGTGATGTTTTCTAGTCCGGGAATATCTAACTCAATTACCTGAGCAAAGCATCCAGTATTTGATCCAATACGGTTCAGGATCTGACTTAGTAGCTACAAGACCACAGCAAACTTTAGCGAAAATTTATAAAAAGAAATTAAACAAAACATAAAATCGTTCACTTACCATGCAAAGACGAGCCAGGAGGGGATCCGCAGATTCTCGGGATGAGTCAGTCATCACTGGTGATGCAATACTAGATACCATCTCCATAACCCGTAGCAAGGCTTGAGTAAGTTCGAAACACGTACAACAGATTTTCAATTGACGAGACTCGATAAATACTCTTTCTGGTCTGCTAGCAGCATTTTGGATCTTGAACATCATGTATAGAAGAAAAATGGTTATATTACTAATACGAGGAAGAAAAGATAAACCAATAAATATATTAAATAGTTGTTGTAGGATTAGGTATATTTTACCTCCTGGCACAATCCAACAAATTCACTAAAAGCCCAATTCAATTGATTTAAAACTGAATGAACATAACCAACAGCAAACTTTTGGTTTTCCAGCAGTATACTAGCGACATGGCTTTGAAAAACAATAGATGGAGTGGGAGCTAAAAAAATAAAATGCGATGTATATTTATAGTTTATAGTCTGATTTTAAATTCCATGTATGTTTTAGCAATTAATCGTTTCAAACGTACCCATTAAAGTTTGGATGCCAAATTCGTCCTGCACAGGCTTAGCTCGAAACGATCTCCGGGCCTCTGCCGAATTGGGATACTGAAATCCAAATCCGGTTCCTTGCCAAAACCTGACCAACATCCAATTACTCTGCGCCCATGCTCTGTTTTCGTACGGTCTTAAGATAGATTTCACCATTGACAATTGCGATTCGGATGGCATTGCTTCCAAAGCGGTTAACATGGTTCTGTTACAAATGAATGAGCTTAGCGCTTGAGTCAGAGTGTCTTTAGTTTCTGCAAGAATGATTCTTGAATCAGAAAAATGGGTTGCCACGAATTCAGCGACTTCCGGCAGGATATTTTCAAGACCTATTGTTGATAAAAAGCATTGAAAAACCTTGAAGGTAACACAACGTTGTTGAATATTAGTGTTGATTACCAGTGACAGATGAATAGGGTACAGTAGGATGCATTTGTGTTAGAAGGCACCAAGTTAAATTTATCAGAGTCGATATATAATGTTCAGGTACAAAGGAGAAAAGACATCCTTCTGCAGATGCTGACTTGAGACTGGTTAAAACAGTTTTTAGAAGCTGAAAAACAAACTTTTGGCGTTCCTCTGTAAATACAACACTTTTAACCCAAGCAATGTGTCTTGCTTGTTCATCCAATTTCGTTGTAAAGATGTCAACAGACTTGAGAAGTTCCACTCGTTCACTCTCCGAAATTGAGGAATTGTTCAGACTGGATTGAGCACGCTCAAGAGCTTTCATGTATTCATCCATTGTGTTTCTCAAAGTGACTACCTGTGTGATCCAGAGGAAATAACATGTTGTATAAAAGCATGCTAATTATTCCGATAAAACAGACTAGTAAATACATTTAGATTAAGATAAACCTTTTCGATATGACGTTGTACACCGCAAGAATAAATGATTATGGTGTTATCAAGAAGCTCACGTAAGCTTGCCCTCACGTCCATAGTTCCACTTTCTTTACCTAACAACGCAACTGCCGGATTATGCGGTTGAACAGAATTGCGCTGTTCCATTCCACCGGGATAGCCAAGAAATCCTCCAGGGAAATAGGTAAAACCATGCTCACCGTGTGCGATAATATTTCTGAAATCTGTTAGCATTGGGACAAGCATGCTATGACCGCTGCAACCAAGCACAGTTACTAGTATTACTCAAGACATAATTAGATATGTAATAGCGATATTTGCAAATTGCAATGAAATCCAGCCCAGCACAACTTTACCTAGGAGTCCCTGCAATTAACGCAGCAGCACCAAGATGAGGAACAGGAATAGATGCATTCACGTCATCTCCAGAACTTGTTGTACTAACATTAATTCCATTATTGTGATCCGCTATTTGTTCTTGTCTCAAAGGTGGGGATGGAATAGGTGTTGAAGTTCTAACAATATCACCATTAAACCGAGACGTTTGAGTGCCAATCACATTACCAGTAGGGATGGTAGTGGACAAAATCCCAACGTTTATTTCATTAGTTTCAACTTCCACGGGAATTGGTTGAACTCGCGGGACAGCAATGGTAATTGTTGGCGGAGACATTGTTTGCTGATTGACTGGTGAACTAGGAGTTGAGCTATTACTGTCATTCGCGGATTCAATGGTAGAATTTAACTGATATGCACTGGGTATCGGTGTGTCCATATGGTCTCGATAAATATGGGCCATTGCACTAACAGGTTGTGCTGGCGTGGTAGTGGTGTTTATATAGTCTGGGATGCTCAAAGCTTCCGAAACTTCTTTGTGGTGTGTTTTGTACAAGTAGCTTGCCAAACCACCCACCCTTTCCATTTCAAAATATGATATTGAAGTATCATAAAATATTGAACAAGGTAAATCAGGTAGTTGATGCTCATTATTTTGCTCAACTTCTTCCGAATACAGCTCTGTCACAGTTCGAATAAAACAGAAAAACGTTGCCATTGCTTTGTTGATTGGTTGATGGAGGACGGAACCTGGCTGCATAACAAGCGTAACAAATTAATACATAGCGTGATAGTCATTGATGGACACTATAAATCATACAATTTGTCTGGGATAAGAGTAATGTGTATGAGCAAGAGCAAGTACATAGCTAAATAGTACTTACTCTTACAACGTCCCGAACATATTGTCGGAATTTGCGAAGGAACAAAGCCCGAGAGGAAGGACGTCTTTCCGTACCATCAGAATTAGTCAAAAGATTTTTTATGAGACTGATTTGCAGGTCCTGTAAATCTATCGGGAACCATACAATTTGCTGAGTAAAACTCGAATGGTAAGTAAACTGTGTGTATCAGTGCTAAAACAGAACCACATATAGTCAACATCTTTAAAGTCTATATCAATACTTACCACTGATTCCGTGCTGAATCATGCGACATGTATTATCATACGCTATAGCCGAACTGGAATTTGGTGGTGATTTTCCAGGCCACCACGTATCTGGTATGATCTCTTTCAGTATTGTTTCATCCATGGGACGGATATGAAGAAAATTCATTAATCTACAAATCATGTACAAATTTAATTAGTGCTTGATCCTAATTAGCATAAATTATTGATAATTTGACTTTGTTGCATGTATAACATACTTCGTTTTGTCAAATAGTAGATATCTAATGAGGTGTCTGCGAGTTGACCGATGTCGAGTAAGTGCAAGTAAACAGTGAAGGCTGAAATGCTGATATGGATAACCTATGCCAAGCGAATTCGAACGGAATTGGTTCATTAAAATAATACACATTCTTTCAAAACAAGCCTTCAGTTCCGTTTCCTAAAACCATGTAACACAAACTTTTAAATACTCCATGAAAGTGAAATATACAAGTGGGATGTAGAAATGTAATTACCTCTAAAAATGTCCATATAATATCGAGTAACAATTCAGACTTTACGTACGATATATTCTGGTAGTTAATAATGTCAGAATGTGTAATCTTCTCAGGAAGCCCAAGGCACGACGCAAAAAAAGGAAAGAAACTTTGCTCCACTACAAACCCCGATTGGAGATAAGGTCCCAGAAACTCTATCAAACGATTTGTGATTATGAGTAATGTTTGATATTCTGGACTTTGGGATCCATAATCAGGGTTAAACTTCATCCCAGGATAGAGAGAAAGAACGTTATTGAGCCATTTTAGTAGTAAATCGGTTTTTGCATTGTCCAAAGAACTTTGCAGCTGAAGCGGCGAATATCCCTCAGCAAGGTACTGAAACGGCGTTGCGCCAAAATTGGAAACTATATTTTCGCCGTATGCCAAACTGCAGGCTGGAAAATATGAAACTCCAGGTCCTCTGCGTATGTTGTTAAATGCAACCCCGAGTGATTTTCCGTTTCTGAAAAATGCGTCCGTTGTGATGTATAGCTAGCATGTTTTTGACAAATAGTTATATGTACCAATCACTCAAAGTAATTACCTGTAGAATTCAATTTTTCCTTCGTCCAGATCAATACAGCACCCAATAATATCGCCTGCCTATACAATGAAATTAGCGTTAGCTACATTGCTTGCTACTTTCTTTGCCCGTTTAGAAAAGAAAACTCAGTTTGCTGCATAGCATACCTGCCACGTTTCCCCGTATGGTGAGGTTGTTTTGTTCCACTTTCTTAGGCGATTTCCATCATATGCGTACGAGTCAGCAGTATCACCTACGACAAAATTAGGTGATACAACTTTACCTGCATATTTGTACTCTTACTAAATAACTTCAAGGCATTTTAACGTCGTCACCCGTCTTACCTACACCTTTCTCTTGCGAAAATTTTGTCTCTAGCGTGGCCCAGCCAAGCTGCATTACACCTTTTGATCCTAACTGTACTTCATATTGCCACTTTCCTGTTATGTAGAAAAGGTAAAATGTCAAAATTCTTGTCATGAATTCATGTACCAAACCAATCTAGGATTTTATCGGAGATATACCTTTGTATACACAGGTACATGCTTTGACGGAGCCGAAGTTGCACTGCGAATTCACTCCCAATCTATCATTACTAATAATAAACGATCCTACATGGCTTCCAACGTCGTATTTAACAATAGTCGGCCCTAGCCGCCCTTCTTGGTTAATAATTGTTTGATTTCTTCGACTCTCTTCCATTGCGACATCCAACTGTCTTTGAATAAGTTGTCCAAATGCATCATTTGATCTATTATTATTAAGAATTGAAAGATACGAGGTACAGTGGATTGAATGACAGTGAATAGGCATGAGTGTGCATTTAATATGTAGGGACTAATATTATAGGGAGTTTAAGGAAATTTGCATCGTACTGGCTATCCTTTTTAGTAGTTTCTGTGGTTGTGGTGGTGGTATCCATTTCGACGTTGACAGGTGGACTTGTTCTTGGACTTTTATTCGGTTTTACGCCGTCATGATTGGCTACCCCAACCAAATGGCTTACGGCTGGAGACGTGTGTATCACATGACCTTTAGCTGTTGTTTTGCTACTTTCTCCATCGGAGGTAGCATCCTCCGGTATGTTTTCAGACCCATCCAACGAAGAAATGAATTCCGACCCAAAGATTTGAGCAATTACATTTCGTGAAAGTATACTAGTTGCCATTCCTTCGAAAGTCCCAGCACTGTATAACCTGAAATTTTAGAGTATTTGGATATCGGAACACATATCGGATTAAATGAACCATAGTTTCACAGGTCAATTAACCTTATTGGGTTTCTTTCAGTAATGTATTCTGCTCAAAAACTCTTCACGGACGACGCTCTGGAGCTTTGGTCAACTCCTACAGGAGTTTATTCCACGATCCATCTATACAGCTCTGTGAATGCAAATATACAATATTGTATTCAAAATAAAAAGTATAATTTTACCCCCAATCCGTATTTATCCAATTAACTGCTTACCTTTGATTTAGTAGCCTTATTAACCAACAATATTTCCTCTGACAATTTTATGATATTACTTTAAGAAGTGCAAACTTCTCCGTGGGATTGATTTCAGTGTTTCTCAATGACGCTAAATGTGCTAGTTGTCCCTGTCGCCGGGCTCAGTCTGGAAATAGTCTGTGAACAAAACACGTACAAGTTATTCCAGGGTCACTTTTGCTTAATTCGTATAAAAAATTTGTCTGCTCTGCACCCCGGAAATCCTAACACTTAAGTATTGGATAATATACACTGTTGGCTCGAGCAAAATAAAATACGCAAATAAATTACGGAGACATGCTAAAAATTGAGAATGTAGAAAAATCAACACGTGCTCTACCACTATCTCCTCACTGAAGGTTTCTATTTGGAAGTTTAGAAATTGCAAACATGCCCCTTGCCCCACATACACCACGATACATATAAATATTGATGAGCTTCATATATCTATAGCGTATATTTGCCAGTAGTCTCGTACATCTACAAAGTCCAGCCAGACTCATACTTTTTTTGGGAAGCCCAACTTACCTCACGTTTCAGTCAGCTCAGTCAGATATTTCAAGGAACAAGTTTCAAAAAACTTTGCAGTTCCAAACACTATGCATGTACTCACACAATCAGTATTCACTAGCGAGAAATGGAGGGTTCGTCATTAGATATATACTTTTGTTATTTGTTATTCAACATGCTCATCAGCTCACATCGCCCAAGCCCGATGAAAATATTTACTCGACAAGCATAAACAAAGTTAAGCTACATTTTGTTTACCAAAATATGCTGAATGCCCGATAAGAGTATAACTCGCGGTGTGTGTGTGTGTAAATACATAAAAATCTTGTTTTCCTATTTTACACTTTTGTCTCCCACGATATCTCCATCTGCATATAAATGAAGGAGTGTACTACTACAAATCTATGGTGATTGTAGCTGGAAGGTATACCACTATATTCTTTTAAAAAAGTCATCCTTCCATACGGAATACACGGTAGGACGGGTGAATACATGAATATGAATGAATGAAATGTACTACATGGATGAACTAAAACCCACAGTGAGCATTCTTGTGAGCAATGTTGTTGTACGTTTGTCTGTACTTTGTACATGGTACGCATAATGTGTGCTTTACCCAGCATACCTAGACGCTTTACTCACTCTGTGGTGCAATGTGCAATAATAATATGCGATTTGTGTGAGTGGGTACTGGGCAGGATAAATGTGCAAGTGCACGTGCAGATAATCATAATTAGATTTGCTGAGAATGCTACTAATATGAAGGTTTGACGATGTCATGATGATGTGAGCTTTGAGATTACTATTCCTTAGAATGTTTACTTTGGCCTTTCTAATCAGAATCCTTTTTGTGAGGTGGTGACGGTGACTGCATGTGGAATCCTCAAATTGTGAAGATTGCGCAATTTCAATGTTGTAGAAAATGCATGGATACTATAAGCTGAAATAATAATATGCGATTTGTGTGAGTGGGTACTGGGCAGGATAAATGTGCAAGTGCACGTGCAGATAATCATAATTAGATTTGCTGAGAATGCTACTAATATGAAGGTTTGACGATGTGATGATGATGTGAGCTTTGAGATTACTATTCCTTAGAATGTTTACTTTGGCCTTTCTAATCAGAATCCGCTTGTTTTTTGTGAGGTGGTGACGGTGACTGCATGTGGAATCCTCAAATTGTGAAGATTGCGCAATTTCAATGTTGTAGAAAATGCATGGATACTATAAGCTGAACGGAAGGGGCTCGGAAAACGGAAAATCAAGAAATGAAGGATTGGACGGATTGTAAAGTTGGGATTATGTGCGT
This sequence comes from Dicranocentrus wangi, assembly GCA_036850665.1. Lineage (NCBI taxonomy): Eukaryota > Metazoa > Arthropoda > Collembola > Entomobryomorpha > Entomobryidae > Dicranocentrus > Dicranocentrus wangi. The sequence continues at coordinate 27,914 of JAANSN010000843.1, forward strand.
CAGTGTAGGCGCATGTTTCATGTTTTTAGTAGAACTCTGCAAACATTTTTACCGTCATGTGAAATTAAATTCCACGTAGTGACGAACAATTTGACTTTGTTTTTTCTAGCAGCGACGTATTTGTCATTTACTGTATTTCTGGTTGTCCAGCCCATGGACAATGACTCCATTGTAAGAGATGTCAAGCACATTTCTGTTGAGAATGCAAACTCTATGCATGCATTACAACCGAATAGCGGAAGGATGTTTGAGTCCAGTAAGGTTAAGGTTACAATTACAAATGAGCGTTACATCACACAAGGGTAATAGAAGAGACGACGAAACCTTCGACGCTGAAATTAGATCACAAGATAGAATATATTTCCAAATGTAAACACGCATTCTATCCCGACAACATAATGTTTTACATCCTCTGACAATGATATATCGTATGACATAAATTTCCTGCAAGGGCAATGCTTTTCATTTTAGCCTGTCCGTTCATATAATAATAGCAACCGTGACAAACATTCTGTTTGCAAATTTTTATCCGACTTTTATTTTCACAGTTAGTTTTCTAAAGTGTTCACGCCACGCCGAAGCCTTCCGTTTACAGGTTTCTCATTGCCCATAAAGGGACTACTACCATACTCACACTTGAGATCTTAACTAGGAATTGTAATGAAACCAAATCGGAATCTTGTTCTATGCTTATTCCTTCAGTTGCAGATTTCAAGCAGTACTCGAATTTCCAGATACCGCAATGAATTAGTAACTCCGCGTGAAGATCATCCGAGCAAAAATCAGCTTATCGGCGCACCGTTATTGGGAGTGCATACTCCATCTAAACTACATAAAAGATCGGTAAAACCACGGGCGTAAGTTTAAAAGTCTATACATAATATAGGGTGCTGCAGATGCAAACTGATTTTTTAAAGCACTACTAACGTGGTACCTTTTTATAGGCCAATTGTGAGTACCAGCTGCACCTGTGGTTTAAAACCCGCAGAAAAGTCAAGAATTATTGGAGGCCAGCTATCACGTGATAACGCTTGGCCGTGGGTCGCTGCCGTAGTTTATGTGAGTTGTCCTAATAAATCATAGTATCGTTTGCATATATATATATATGTATATAAACCGAAAAATATTGGATCTTCGGGTGCACACAGGTAGGTCAATCCAAACCAGCCCAGTTTTGTGGAGCAACCTTGATCAATAGCCAGTATTAAAATATATTTTAAAGAAATGCCAAGTAATAGCTAACAGCCAATTTTGAAAGTCACGTAATGATTTTACTACTTGTCATCAATAGATACGTTTTAACTGCCCAACATTGTCTTCTGGATGTTAACAAAGAGAACTTGAATAAGCTTCAAATTTACCTTGGAACAAACTCTATATCCAACTCTATCAATGCGACGAAACTCAACATCGTTGAAATGAAACCGCACCCAAAGTATCAGTATTATCGCATTCGTAATTAAATAGTAACACACATGTTTTCATTTTACTAGTCTTAACTTTCCAAATCGTTTGAACTTTATTGAAGCTTCAAAAATCGGACATTGGAGAATGACATTGCATTGCTTAAACTCTCACAACCAGTGATTTACACCCCACAAATTTATCCCGTCTGTTTGCAAACGGTAGGTGCTCCTTACGTTGGGATAGGAGGGACTGTTGCCGGTTGGGGGAGTATTAAAAAAGGTGGAAAGGGTGTCGATAAGTTGCGAGAAGTTAAGGTCTGTTTACGATGGACATAATATCTACTGTCTATCCATGCAAGCATATAAGCGTATATTTGCTGGCGTCATGCATGCAATGTACTACTTTTGTATTGTATGTTTTGTTAGGTCAGGATTATGAATAATATGCAATGCGCGAAGAACTATTCAACAGTGAAAATGAAAGTAACGGGTACAATGATGTGTGCCGGTTTGCCTTCTAAGGATGCATGCCAAGGTACGATTTTATGGGTGTGAAGTATTTGTTTGACGCAACATAAAACCGTTAATGCTGATTTGAAAATTGTAGGTGACTCTGGAGGTTCGCTATTTCTCAGGAATCTCAAAGAACAGGTCTTTTCACAGGTACGATTTGCCAATTAAAAAGTTGGGCCCTGTGCTGATAGTACAGTACTAAGGGAAGGGAGTGAAGAGGGTAATTAGTTACAAGAATATCAAATTGCAGGTTGGAGTGGTATCTTTTGGATTTGACTGTGGACGCCCCGCTTTCCCGGGTGTATACACAAGAGTATCGTCTTACATTAAATGGATTCAGGCTAACACGCAGGATGCAATATATTGTCAAAAGTCTTTTTGATATGTCAACATTGCCAGTTTATTTAACTTAGGTAGCTTCTATTTATATCTGTTGCACAACTCTACAAAAGTAATCATTTCGTCATAAACATCATGTACAAAATTTAGCGCTTAGCAAATATACTTTTATTAAATACAATGCGAATAAACATCTCAGGAATTCTTATGGAAAGAAGAAACGTCACCGTCAGTCTCATTTCCGTGTACCCAAGTACAAAAATCGATGGCTTCATCGACAGCTCCCCAGCAATCAATTGTTCCATCACACACTTGTTCTAGTTTAATACAATCACCGAATTTGCACTTGAATTCGTCGGAACTGTAACACGTATTTCACAAGTACTTTAAGCAAGTAATAGATAAGCCAATTTGATGTTTGTGGTCAAAACAATGTGAACTTTAAAATCTTACTTGCATTTGGCACGCTTACGAACACATTTCCCTGTTCCATTATATCCCCTTTCTTCTTCTCCACCTATGCAATCAGGCACCCCATTGCACACCTTTGAAGCGTGTAAACAGAAGACTCCATTTTGACACCGGAATTCTTGACAGAGACATGGGTTCTCAATCGTTTTCCATTCTGTAGGGCAAGGTTATCGTGAGATTTATCATTGTAAGTGTATAGCCGAAATTCCTATTTACAACTTACCAGCTTGCACCGAAAGTAATTCAAGTAGAGCCCACCAAACAGCTACAGCCGTTACAATCGAAAGATGTGTCATTTTATTTTACGTAATTCTAACAGTGTGTGACGATCTGACTTCGACGTAATTTGAAGGCAATATGCAGCTAAAAATACATATTTATCTTATAAGTTACGTATTGATGCATTAGTTCAAAGCATCAGCAAAGTGAGTCAAGTGAGGATTGCCAACATCGTATCCTTTGCAATATATTTCTTAATGTTTTTCCTGATTATAAGCAGACATACCCAATGCAAAGCTACCACTATGTGTATTACAATTTGAACCAGCATCCAACAAAGACAACAATACCAACCACTTCCATTATGAACCATGAGCCAATCTACATAAACATTGCAAGAAGGCCAAATAAATATGTAGGAAGATTTGTAGAAAGACTATTTTATTACTGATTGTAAATGTTTGCACTTGACTAAAATCTTTCAACAATCCAACTAAGCACCATGTGAGCTGTTTAGATAACAGTCAAGTCTCACAATACTTATCAACACATTGTCGTAGCCGCCGAAGAATCCACATATATACTGTACGTACGAGATTAAGATGAGAAGCGTTTTTCTCAGCTAATTAAAGCCTATTTGAACTTGAACATTTGTAAGTGAAAGTACCTGTCCTTAAGCAAACGACTTGACGCGTTTCCTTCGGCTAAAAGATTCTTCTAGTGCAAATTATAACTTACACGTACCCTATGCACATATTGTGTGGCTGTACTCCAGCCTTCATGCTTTAGTTTAATTAATTATATGTCTACACGCCAAACCGTACAACTTTAACTTTTAAATTGCATAACTCCACTCCAAGCATCATTTTGTGAATACTGTATGAAGGAGTTTTTGCATATATTTGTCAGTATCATATAAATTCGCATGTATTGTCTAAAGATAGAACTTAGCCATGGACAGATTTTTAAAGCAATGCCCGGGTGGCCTCCAGTTCAATTCAATTGCTTCCTCCAAGGTCTTCAATAATCGGTTCATACTGTCATACTTAAAAATAGCGCATACGCATATTAATTTCTGTTTATTGAGTTAAACTCGCAATAGGCTATATAGATTACACACGCCACGCCAACTATTAGATTTTTGTTTGTGCTCCTGAATGTGGCAAAATCTACTTATTGATTTTCATGTATGTTTATTCCAATTAGTGGAAACTTACATTTCGTTTGCTTTCAAGCTTTGCATCCCAAGTCGAGCAATGTGTAATCCACGCGTAAAGAGGAAAATAGATGAAGCAAATCTTTTGTCTTAATCAATTCATCAAGAGAGCAAGTTAAAACTTTGAAAAACACTTTGCATCTAAATTTTAGTTATAATCCTTGGCCTTTCCCATGAAATAATGCTAAAACATTGCCACACAGAATCACCATAATATCCTATACACCACATACATACTAGAAGCTGCGTATATTTGTCATATTAGTTTAGCTGAACAGAATGAATGCATGTACATATATCCACTTCTTTGATTTTATTATCATTTTAATCACCTTTAAAAAGCGGTTATGGGGTTTGCAATCTACATACAAACACAAGTTCTTGGCTCACAATAAATATTATGTTATCGGTTTGTTGAAACACTTTGGTATCTTTCATGAGCGGACTGTGAACGAACAGGTGAACGGTGCAGTTAGTGAAGTGACTGGGTGGGTGTGGGTAAATCAGAATACTTGTTGTTTTGGTATGTTGAGGCAGGGCAGGCACGTTCCTGGTTTGTTGAGTATGGAAATTCCTGTAAACTGTTCCACAAAAACAACCGTTGTTACAATTACAACTCTGATTAATATATATTATATTATCTGTGAGAGTCTGCTACAAGATATGCTTGAGGTGTAGCATCGTAAATACAATTTAAGTAGCAAACCTACACAATGTACACATTGTTGTTTTGGTATGTTGAGGCAGGGCAGGCACGTTCCTGGTTTGTTGAGTATGGAAATTCCTGTAAACTGTTCCACAAAAACAACCGTTGCAATTACAACTCTGATTAATATATATTACATTATCTGTGAGAGTCTGCTACAAGATATGCTTGAGCTGTAGCATCGTAAATACAATTTAAGTAGCAAACCTACACAATGTACACTCAAGCAATGCATTCGAACATTATGTGGACAAGTTTAATTATACTGTTACTTCCGTATTTAGCATCTGTATTTTCTACTAAAATGGGGAAGCATAGAATGTAAGAATCCCGTATTGGAAGCAGAGCCAAGGTATTGGACCTTGTATCCTAACTGTCAATATTTATTAAATGTTTATAGATTAGAAACAGACTGTGAATGTGGAATCAGGAATCGCGATGAGGTCACGGTTTTTCCCAGAGGTACATTCGCCGAGAATCATGCATGGTAAAAAAAAATACAAGGTACAAAAATTTGTTCTTTCAGTTTTTTTGAAATTACATTTTTAACACCCATTATGAATGTTTTTCGTTCAGGCCGTGGATGGTATCAATTGTTAATGTAACGGTATGAACTTATTAAACAACTCAAATTATGTCTCGTGCATTAATAAAAAGTGCATATACTATTATTTAAACACATTCTCTTTGCCCCGAAACACAAAATTTCAGATATACGAAGATCCTGTGGCTTATTGTGGGGCTACTCTAATTAACGACAGGTAACTTATTTTAAATTCCAATGCAAGTTTAATAATAATAGAAGATTAGAACAATTAAAAATAATTATATACTAATTGAAATATTGCGGGGTTCTTTGCACTTGATACATACTTACAGATATGTACTAACGGCAGGTGAGTATATATTATATTCATATTTTTGTTATTAATGGTAATCTCGCGTTTGTTACCACACTTATTAAGTTCAGTTGATTTTCATTCATGTAGCTCATTGTATTCCGGATATGATGGATTCGGGTATCGACAACTTTAGACTTTATCTGGGAACAAATTACATTGCTAACGGGAGCAATTTTTTAAACTTGGGGATACGCAAAATTATTACCCATCCTAAGTAAGTTCCGAAAGGATTGTGTTGTCTTGAATTGAACTTTGATACCAAAAGGGAGCATTAAATTCACGTCCAGTTTTGAATACTTATTGGTTAGATTTGACTATGATTCAGCAGACAACGATGCGTGTTTGATAAAACTTGAAGATCCAGTAACGTTTACTAATTTCATAAGACCAATATGTTTAAGGCAAGTCGGACACCCGTTCATCGGGCATGACTGCTATATGACTGGATGGGGTTCCTTCAATTTGACCGAACATACTGAAGATTCATTGAAAGAAGCTAAGGTACCAATTAATGGTGCAATAATTGCAATTAACCAATGTAATATTAGTAAACACATATTTCAAATGTACATATCACGAATACAAGTTAACCGTGATATTTTATTAAAGGCAATTGTTGTGCCAAACGATATCTGTGCCGAAAACTACACGACGGTGGATATTCCCGTAACCGAAAATATGTTGTGTGCACATCTACAACTTCCCGAAGATGACGTAAGATTTCTTTATCAATTAAATTAGTGCCAGCTACTAGTTTATTACTATATAATATATTGTTAGGTGTTTTACCTTTTGCATAGCCGTGTAAGGGTGATAGTGGTGGCCCACTTGTTATTAAGGAGGGTTACGGCGAAGCTTATTCTCAGGTTTGATTTTTTTGTTTGCTATTGGGCAATATGAGTATTAAAGATTACGCTAATATTTCGCATAATATTTCAAACTAAACTCTTATTTTCAGATCGGTATAGTTAGCCACGGTGAAGGATGCACTGTGTTAGCATTTCCCCCAATATTTTCCAGAGTAGCTTCGTTTATAGACTGGATACAAGACAATACTAAGGATGGAGTTTACTGTAAGGGGTCATTTTCGTCAGATAGAATGTAATTTCCCACTGCAGTTCAGAAGACGCATTTACTTTGTACACTACTTGCTACATAAGTATTATCACATTCAGAGTAAAGGAGTACTCTTACTGGAAAAGTTGGAAAAGCATGCTTCTCCTTATACATCCAAGCAAATAACTTAACATTGACGCTCATCGACTACGTGACTCCAATCGGCAATCAAACTTTTGATTTCGTCTTACATGTGCTCATATAATTTTTTTGGTTTCGAAGTAATTCACAAAGTATACCTAAATAACTGAATCTATTACGTGTGTATGTCTAGTTTCGTTATGATGTCAACTTTTGAGACAACTAACTACATACGCACTAGACGAAACGTTGAAACGCTGATTGTTCAGAATAAATTGTCAATGAATTATATTATAGGATGTATATTTTATCCGTGTACGTAATATATTTTATAATGAAATTGTGTATTAATTGTTATTTTACATATCGTGTTATGCAATAGCTTGAATATGTCGAAATATTTACAGATAAATGATGCATTTTGTTATTCAGACATTTAAGTTTTTTGCAATTATTTCTACTAGCCAATTTCATTGTGAATTCAACTGAAACTGGGAAAGTACTCCAAGTACTATTTTTAGTTCTGCATATCAAGGATTGCCGTGGTTTGTCATGAACCGCACAGCTTAGACCAACTTACTCCCCTTTTCACCCCAATTTCCGGAATTTGTGCATAAAAGTAGTAATACGTTATAAAGCGATTTTATCAAAACTAAAATGACAAATGTTCAAGACACGTTTGTTCAGTCCACGTACATGTACTACTAGGTATAAGAATATAAGTTTACTGCATAATATCCTTCACTTGAACTCGCTTTAACTGTCCATGTGCCCATTTATCGCTTTACTTTATGCGGTTTTCCTAATAGCCACAAATGACGTCTTTTTTGGATATTGGAAGCACAAAGCTCGATTTGCTGCAATGCATTAATGACCATATTATCACTTACGACAAAATCTTCTTGAGAGGATTTTTCATTCCATGAACATCAGAAACTACGCATTTCGACAATATATCCATGAACAGCAATATATAGTTTTAAATGAGAACACGGTTAATACAAATTGATCTATACTTTAATGATTTGTTCTGAAGTTTAAAAGAATCAGAAACTAGAGGTTCAAATCAAAGTATGGGTCCTGTCCCCGATCGAAGATTTAATTCGCCAACTCGATATCCCGAAAGCTTTAATTGTCAATATTACCAGTGGTTTGGTCCAAGTCGGAGGTGTATCCCTATCGGTGTCTACCACCGAACGCACACATTTCTTGATTGCATAACGTTGTAAGTGCACTTTTGACAAAAGTGTTAAATATGTGACAATGTGTGCCGAGTATTCAATTGTTATTTTTGTATTTTTTCAAAATCAATTAGCTGTGAAGAACGTGAAGTTAGTACAACAACGGAGAGTAGTATGACGCACTCATCACTATTAAGGAGCACTACCCCTACATCCAAACTAAGTAGCACTGATGAGGTGAAGACAATAGTGTAAGTAGTGCATTTTGAACAGCGTTGAGTCAGCTAAAACCATGAATTAACAGTTTAATTTCCAATTTTAGGGCATTTCAAATTCTCCTACCTACTGTCATGGTCTTGATTGCTATTTGTTTCATTCTTGGGATTGTTCTCATCATTAAATCTTACATGATGACTCCATTAAAACGTGAGTTTCTTCAAAACCTTATCGCTGGCTGGCTTTTATGATACTGTGTTTAAATTACATCCTTCATGTCCTTTATGTACACAGAAAATCTTGCTGTCGCGATTCGACGGAAACGCCGTCTCGGGCATGCTCCCGAAAACCAATATATCCCTCCGGAAGAAATGCATACACATCAACAGCGTAGAATCAGTGAACGAAAATCATTACCCCCGCCGGAAGTACTTCAGGCTGCCCGTACAAGGGCAGCTCAGTTACTGAATCTTTAATTTGGCTCGACCGACGAGGATTCCAATCTTTAATTTACAAATCTAGTTACGATTGTGAATGTGAAGTATCATACATATTATGCTCATTTGTATGAACCTGCGTAAAAGTTTTAATAATTATTTTATAGCTACTATAGCAGAACCTATAGTTGTACTATAAAATGTTGCAACCGCGCCGCACACACCAGTTCTACCTAATAAATTAATATCATAAATATCGCGTTATTATTTTGTTAGTTTTCAAACATTTTAATTGACGCTTATTTGTAAGCCATTAAAAAATGCAAGCATTCGGGCTACTGCTCAACTGGTATTATGAAGATCTGCAAAGCTGAAGTCATTTATTGCCATGATTTATTTATGCTCCACAAAAGCTAAAAGAAGACTGTAGAAAGACAAGGACACGAAATGTATGAAAATGTTAAAATGTGCATGGATAGTGCATTTATTTACGGCATTGTCAGTCTGTGAATGCAAGCCTGCCACTAATCCAATGGCTTTGATATGTTCAATAAACTATAATGTTGAATGTAATACAAAACTACAAAACCGTATTTGAGACTCGTTTGAGTGAGACCATCAGACCATTTTTATGAAACAACAGTAGGTACGCATAAACTTTTCCCATGAGTCACCATAATCCAAATCTTAAATTAAGACCCAAGGCCACTTTAAATTTGACTAAACGAAAATTATAACAGAAAGCTGAAGTTTACGAAAATGTAAATATTTAGTAGATTCAATAAAAACTTCATAGGTTCTAAACTCACGAGTTTGAGGACGCTCGATAAGCAATATACTTTTAAATGAAAAATGGCTACAAAGACACGAGTTATGGACAAATGAAGCCATCACAGAATTCAAGTTTAAAAAAAATATTTTCTTGAAACCTATACATCTGCCTTCAATTTGTATTGTTACTAAATAATTGACATATTACTACGGTGGCCTCTTAACTTTTAACGTTAAGACTTGATAATGAAGAATAATTTCAACTTGTCGACGGTACTACATTGTACACCTAGCGAATTTTTCGTAAGTTCGTGATCTTTGTGTATCATTTTGGATATTACGGATTGGATAACATAGGGCTTGTTTTACCCTTTATTGTAATACTAATGTTTATTGATTGCATCCGCAACGGACGGATGAATACTGTAGGGTTAGCTGATTGTTCTTTGCTAAAATTATAGTAGTTTAATAAAAATACAAAAAATGGGAGCCAAACTGAGCTGCAAGACATTCCAAGAATACTGTAGTGTTAGCTGATTGTTCTTTGCTAAAATTATAGTAGTTTAATAAAAATACAAAAAATGGGAGCCAAACTGAGCTGCAAGACATTCCAGGCATATTCCGTCAATAAATGTCACACCTTGGTGTATACAGTGACTAATTGGTGAAATGGATGAATGTATCGTGGAAAATACGCAAGATGCAACCTCTTTCTTTTCAGGATATTGTAGCATTACGTATTTATTTTTATGGACTGACCACAAAAAAGTTGGATATTTTAGTGACTGACTGATTTAAGCTATAAACCTAGTAGGATTAAGATATACTAGTATAGCGCACAAACAGGAAACATAAACTAGATAGAATACATACAAAACAATAAATGTAGTAATGTAGCTGAAAGTTGCATGTTTTAATTCTGCTCTACGACAGTCCGGATTTGAGTTTTAATTAACTCACCAGCGCATTATTAATTCGTCGATAATTTACAATCGTTACAATTGCTGCAATGGCCGACTTCCTACAAAGCAACCCGGTTGTAGTTCTCGCGATTTTGTTTGTAAACGCCGTGTTAGTAGCTTTTTTCTGTTACTGTGGGCTTCGCAATTGGAGAGGTGAGTAGCAAGGATACAAATTAGTTACTCTGTGTTAATTGGAACGAAAACCTAAGCAAAAGTAATATACAGGTATATTAGGTAGACAAACTCATTAAATCGCATGTCACTGTGATACATTCCATTCTTAATTACAGGAAGGCAGAACAGAAACAATGGAATTATGATACCAGTAACTCATTACATAATCGAAACGCCCATTACACCGGCGGCAGAAACAATTGAACCTGAACTAGAGGCAATCCCAGCAGGTTATCACAACGTACTTGTTGTGGGTCAAGGTTATGTCCAGAATGCCGATGGAAACACGAGAATATCGATTGCCGAACAGAATGAGACAGAAACTCATGAATGTCATAAAAGTCTATTGGGTTCGTATTCATTAGGTAGGTACAGTTCTTTGACAAACGCAAACGTCAAAGTCTACAAGAAAAGAGTACAAAAGAGCATGCTGGCTGCATTTTACGTTCCATTTAATTTGTATCACTTAATTTTCATTTCTTTTGACAGTTTTTTTTACAAGTAGCACATGCAGGCTAGCATTGCATACTGGTGTCTCAAATTCGTACAAATTATGTATTAACCTAATTCAATATTTTTTATAGATAAAGATGAACCCCCACCGCCGAGCTATTACGATATATTTCCGGAAGAGAAGGACCAAGCCTAATTTAGTGATTTAGAAATAATACACTAGTAACGTTCCATATAAAGTTACTGCAGTAAAGTAAAGTAAAGTTGCAAATACTGTCTGATGTAGTAAGTATTTTATTTATCTACATAGTTTTCTGGAACACGAGAATAAAATAATTCATAAAAACTTTATTTACGATGATTTAGAACATAAATTGCCAAGAATTAAAATAATCTGGGTTTTTTTGGAAGTTTATGTATTCGATACCCTAAATCTTAATCCTACAATACACCTAATCTAATACATTCGGACATACATACATTAATGTATCCGGACTTTAGAACAACTTCAACTGGCATCTCTTAATCGTACATTCATCGCACCATCGCACATGAGTTTGTAAATATACTTTATGTGTGCTTTTGCTTTATTGCCAATAAATATATTATGTATGTATATCGCAAGTGGGAAAAGAAACCTCTCTCGTAAAGTAAAACTAGTAAGTAGTGCCGAGTTAGCTTAGCTCTATAGCTGTTGTTTCTTGATCTTTCGTTCCAAGGTATTGTAAGTTTTCTCCTCTACAACCAGTTCCAGTATTATAATACTGACCCTAAAATCAGCAACACCAAAAGACAACCTAATCCACCAAGTGATTCTAGTAATTTTTCTAGCATTATGTTAAATGCTCGGTAGCTGAAACGCACTTAAGGTCTGATTTAAAAACATGAATTTGAGTGAGCCATTCGTTAGAAATTCTGAAATTCCTGTCTTTCCAAACTTACTTACTTTGTTAGATTTTGAATGACATTTAACCACTAAACAAAATTGAAAACCACGCACGTTCTGAACATGAATCGTTCTGTTTGGTAACCAGATTCATATTCACGTGTCACGTCATACAGACTTGTGATGAATACATATAACAGTATCATTGTTGTGTGATTAGCAGTATTAACATTATGATAAGCTCAATTTATCCGAAACTGAAAAGTGTCTGAACACTTGGTGGGTATTTGACTTGGAAAAACAAGTTGGACCGGATGATCATGAAGAGGTTCAGAAAGTCAGTGCGCCCTCCTGTTCAATTTCACACTGGGTGTTATGTTATGTGATTAGACATTAGACAGAATCGCGTGCTGAGCTTTACCAATTCCACAACGCATTGGTCTTGCATGGAGTCAATAATTACACTCAAGAAAATTGTCAAGGATATGCATGAAAATAGTCAGAAGACCGGCAAGACCAACCAACGAGCTTCGACCTTCGCCCGTCCAAAGAAACATCTTGGCCTACCCCAAAAAATTGCGAATTCTCTAGTTTATTTCACACAAGAAAGTGTGTGGAACTCAAGCAGTGTTTCCTGATACACAACTGTCAGTCTATTCCTTTCTTTTGTAAATCATGTGCTCTTGCGAAGAAGATTTATGCTGCTTTTTGGAAGAACAAAAGGTTACACATGAAAATGTGAAGGGAAACCTCACGAAAGCTGATGTTAATAAAAAGTTTAAACCTCCTATAGCATAAATGTTATTAATCTCAAAAGCCACTTCACTTTCCCCCAAAGGGTACGGGCAACTCATCACAGCCCCACTCTACTGTTACTGTTTGGGATTGGGATCAAGAAAACTTGGAAAAATGTCCTAGTTCCTTTCTGTCAATTACACCCTCCATTCTCAAATTTTCATACAATGATGATCCCAACAATCTAACAAAGCGCATAACGATATGGAATCGCACCACGATCTCGCTCAAGGTCCGAGTAAAATCTCCAGATCCAGACGTATTTTCGGTGAGTTTGGAAGGCAACGTGGGATTTCAAATGTTCTTGTACGGGCTGGCAGCAAAAGTGGTTGTGGTGAAGTGCATCCCTGGTTATCACAAAATGCTGAAAAGCGTCCTACAACTCTTCGTATATACTTCGCAAGATACCTGTGAGCGTCTCCAACTTCCACTGGAGATTTACCCTTGCTCCTCATGGTTTCATCTGCCGAAAGCTATCACTATTCCCGAAGTGGTGGTGGGACAAACTTCTGAGTCCCTTATTAGCTTGCCTCAGCCTAAATTTTCGGAAAGATTTTTTGTGACGTTTGATCCATCATGCATGGGCAATAAGATGATCCTGTCACCGATACATGGAGTAGTAGGAGGGGATGATGGAATTAAAGAACTTAAAGTTACATACTCTCCCATGGAGTACACAACTGTCGCTTGTTCTATTAAAATCCATTTTCCTGGACTATCAGCGGATCCACACGAGGTAAAAATTTACGGCCGATGCCGCCCTGGTATTGAATCTGATGTAATACGGAAGGAAATTGCAGAAATAGAAAGCTTTCGGCCAAAACCGGTGAAAAGGAAGAGAAAGCATCTAAAGATGCGATTCAGAACAATTGTCGACCCGGAGGCATTTGGCCCAACAGAACAAGAACTTGCAGAAGAGTATAGAAAAGGCCTAACTCTATTTACTCAAGGTGGAGTTATGCGTTTCTTGGCCAAACGAGGCAATCCAGAGCAAGACCTAACTGACATGATTGAGAAAAGCAGGAAAAAAACTGCTTTGGAATTACTCACTCTCCATGTCGAATTAGATCCAATGGAGAAACTAAAAATTTACAACAACATTAAGGCAAAACTAGGGCTTGACTTTGATTCTGCAAGCTCAAAATCAGACCAGTCTGGCGCTAGTCATAAGCTAACAACAAGTCAAAGGAAACATTGGGAAGAATTTCAAAAAACAGTGGGGATGGCTTTGCTTGGTAAAATTCAACAATTGCCCGAACATACTTCTCCACCAATGTCGGCAGTCGGAAAATCAAACGCTAGTCAGCTTCGAGGATCATCGCAGCATTCTAGAATTTCAGGCAGAAAGCGTTCGACAAAGAAAACCTTGAGGGCTGAGGAGTTGAGGGTTTCCAATATGATGAAAGAATCAGAACTAAATTTTACTGCGAGACAGAGATTCATTCAAATAGTATTAGTGGTTATAACACGGTGGAGAGTAGACCAGCGTTTAAAAAAACTAAGATTACTCATAGCAGAAATGAAAGCCAAAAGGAATTCAGCGAGAAGATCCAAACTAAAATCCAACTCCAAGACAAATAGCAAAAAGTCTCTACATGTACTATATGAGGGTGATACACATGAAAAAGGTTCCAAAGCAAATTTGCACAAGAAGAATCGTCCCAATCGTCAATCGGAAGAAAATGATCATGAGGAGAATGATCGGGACATGCAAGGAGATGCAATTAATGAGAAAGAGTATCGTCACCAGAGCCTGAAAAGTAGTTTAACGAAGCTTTCAGATGGTAAACATGAAAATAACGAAACCGGACTAAATAATGACGAGCAAACACCACCAACAAAAACGCAAAAACGACAGAAGAGACACGGTCCAAGCAATAGTTTCTACAATCTCAGCCGGTCCTGATTCACCTCCACCGCCACCAGGCAAGAAGGGGAAAAGAAAACGATCCATAACAATTAAGGAATGATTGAGGTGTGCTACTTTTAAAATCTCTACACTCATTTACGCTTGATAAGTTACTTGACCTCATAGTACAAAATATTTTGTGCAGTAATATAACCTTAAATCTTTAGCCCACACAATTACTGAATAAAACCCTAATATATAACGTAATACATTGCAAATAAACGTTTTCAAACAGCTCGTTTATAAACCAGTGTATTTTTATTGGAAAATTCCTGTCACTGATAACGTACAAACACAGGATACTTGGCTATTCAAAAATTTATAGCTTAGTTGCGGGCCTTGATGGATTTTCTGCCCAATTTTGGTTCAGTGAATCCGTTCCTGTACAAAAAAAACAGCAGATTGTACTCCTCTATCCTAAATCTTTTTTATCCAAAGTTAAGAAATTTTTAACTACTTTTAGTAGATAAAATAACTTACTTAAATCGTCGCCTCACAATCTTCAAGTACCTGATACGGCCAGTTCCGGTGGTCTTCCTCCTTTGGGCCTTCACACTCCAGTTGTCTAATAAGAACAATAATAATAACAATTTCGATTCATGGCTCCCTCATTCATTGTTCCAAATGTCAAATTNGTTGTCTAATAAAAACAATAAGAACAACATTCGATTCATTATGGCTCACTCGTCATTGTTCCAAATGTCAAATTTCTTGCATAGCCATTCAACATTTTTCACGCTATTCCATACAAAACAACATCCGCAAGCTCTATTTTCTTCAATCCCTATCAACTTACAATGACGCAGCTTAGCCCTTGGATAGCCACATTGCGCACACTGGGACTTCTGGATGTGGTATGATGACCTACCACAGCGCCGGCACAGCGTGTGCGTCTTATTACGACGCTTTCCAAAACTTGACGTACCCTTCGTCTATAATAAGGATCAAAACAAATACAAATATAAACACCCTCCAACCAGTACCCTATTACTCCTACATTTGACATTTAAACCTCAGATTTAATAACCCCCCACCACACTTGCCAAAATTAAACAAAAAATATCCCATTTATTTAAAGCATACATCACCTAAAAAGGAACTTATTATTGTTCCTCCCAAGCCCCGACACAAATGTCTTTAACTGAAGTAGTTTAATTTAATAGTTAATCGTAGCCACTTACCATGTTCGAATGTACTAATTAATTACTATTAATTCCAATTCGGATGGATGCAACTTGCTCGCCAAGTTCTCCCTTGCCACTTACCATGCAATGCAATGCAATACACACACTCACTATGGGAGTGAGTATGGGAGCAGGGAAAGGACAGATTGTGCAGAGCTCTGTCTGAATGGGACGCAGAATAGGGGAGAGAGAGACAGACCAGACCATGCACTCTGATCGCTTCAAACGGTCCCAGAAATCCGCCGGATGGTTCTTGATGGCTCGATAGTGGTGTACTCTGGCATACAGCAAATGCCTAAATGCACACAACTTGTGGCATCATCGCCGCGTGGGTATGATGATGAACAAAGACAGGATGAGGATAATTATACTATGTATGTATGTATATGAATGATATACCACTGATGATGATGATACATATTACATAATATGTGTAAAGATCTCGATGTGGTGGATACCGATACGTATGAACGGAATATTTATGGAAGGGTATAATTCTGTGGTATGGTGTAC
>JAANSN010000844.1:0-44340 GCA_036850665.1 Dicranocentrus wangi
TTTCTCTGTATATCATCGATAATGTCACCAATGCCCTTTTGTCCTCCATAGCTCTGAAAGGGACTTGACCACTGCCCCGTTTCGATATCCTTTCCAACACAGAATGGGAAGAGACGTGGGGGTTTGCGGCTCAGAGGAGCGTTCTCGGACTGTTGTATCTGGCGAACGACTTCGTTGTATTCCGCTTCACTCTTGGATTTAGCCTCTTCGAGTGCTTGATGGGCTTCTTGTCGGAACTTGGGGCAGAGCTTTGGGTCCGTGGGTTGTCGAACACCTCGAAAGCCATCAGTATGCAGAGGTTGACACAGGAAACAAAGAATAATTGGAAAGTGGAGGAAGAAGGCTCGCATTGTGGGATGGGATGGAAGGTGGGCTTCTAATCGAAATTCTATCGACGGTACTTACACGAGCTTTCTTGCTGTCAATTAACTTATCATTCTTCCTATTCACTTTGGTAGTACAGATTATCAATTATGTGAATTGGGGGGAATTGGAGCGATAGCAGAATCCTGTTTCACTGACAACAGCGGAACATACACCAAGCAAGCAATCACTATCATCATCATTAACATTAAGAATGGTATAGGCATCACTATCACAGTATTTCTATATGCTACTAATGACTTTTTGAAAGCTTTATTGACGGAGCAGAATATCAAATACCAAATCGTAATCTGAGAGAGGACCCTTTCGCACAATTAAGCCGTTAGCAGTTTACGATGTTTGTAATAATATCCTGTTCCATTTCCAAACCTCAAAATGGACACTGACTCAGGAGCCCAGGATTCTCTTTTGGAAGACTCCAGGGCAGATGAAAATCCAACCACAAAGACCGAAGATGAGAGGAAACCATTACCCCGGAAGCTCAAGTATTTAACGGCAGCTGCCATCTTTTACTCAAACCTGTGTTTCGTAAGTGTCGCATTCCGGGAAGCTGGAAAGAGGGACACTAGGCTATCAGCCGCGCTAATAATGGAAGGAAATTAAACTCTGATGAAAACATTTGTCACTTGTATGAATTATAGGGCTGCGCTGTTAACACGTATGGACTAGCACTTACCAGCTTGGAAACTAAATATGAGACAAATGTCGTCACGATTTCAAAGGTTTTCACGATCCTAACAGCGACCTACATGGTGGGGGCGTTGACAGGTAATAATAAATTCAATGATTATTTTGGCGCACGTTTAATCTTTTTCACGGGAGATTGACCCGGCATAATGCAACCTTCCTTTTGTAGCCACTTTCGCTTTCAACTATTTGAACCGACAATTTGGCGTTATATGTCTACTCTCCTCCGTAACCGCCATTATGTTTGTAACACCTCACATGCCAACAATGAGTCTGTTCTTTTGCACCGCCGGAGTATTGGGCTTCTCAAGTGGGTGCTACGACGCCGCTCAATTTGTCTGGATGATGGAAATGACCCAAAAGGGCTGTCCTCCGTACGTACAATGCGAACATTTTTTCTATGCTCTTGGCACCAATTTGGTGGGCCTGATTATGGCACCTTTTCTCAAGAACCACCAGGGTGGTTCAACCCCCACTCCTAGTTCCACCACGGAAAAACCCGTCGGTCCCAATACATTGGTGGTGCCCTACACCATCATAGGAGGGATGATGATGATTGCAGTAATTTACCAGATTCTCCTCTTTATATTTTTACGCTATCACGCCCCACCCCCAGAGCAACTTGATGAAAACGACCATTCCGCCAATTCTATCACCGAAGGAGGAGGAGACACTGACGCCGTCTTAGATTCTGAAAGATCTGGGTGGCTCTTCTGTCGCTGGCCATGGCCAAAATGGCGTATCGTTATCCTCACCTGCATGTTTTACGGGACGTACCAAGGGATGGAAATGTGCACCATCCAATTTTTCCCCAAATTTTCACAAAACAGTGATCTTCATCTCTCAGAATCCGAAGCAGCTTACGTACTCTCCGGAATGACGGCTGCGTTTGCGGTTGGTCGCGGACTATCTTGTATTGCCGTGTTCAAAGTACCAACGCAGCTAATCCTCTGTGTCAACTTGGTGTTCCTTATTGCTGCCAACATCATTTTAGTCGTTTGGGCTAGCACTAACCTAACCATGCAGTGGACAGCGAGTATCCTGTTTGGAATTGCATTCTCGAGTATGTACCCCGCGTTCAGTGCGTACATCGAGAGGTACCTGAATTTCACAGATTTCATGGGTGGTTTAGTGATCGTATGTGGGTCTGGGGTGGCGGCGTTGTACCCCCTGGTAGTGGGAAATTACATTGAAAGCAACCCGATCGTGCTGGGTTATACTACTTTCTTCAGCACAGGCTGGGTTTTCTTTGCGTTTGGAACTTTAAGTTTTACTACGTTCAAAGACAAAACAAGATACTTGTAATACGGAGAAATAAATTAGGTGCTATTCATGTGCTCAAATCTTGATAATTTAATTATTTTTCGAGTTTATTTTCCACAAAAAATATTTTCAAATGGAACTGAATAGAATTGAATAGAATTATTGAGGCAGTAGCATAAAATAAATCCGGTCTTTACCGGTATACTTACTTACTCCGTTGATGGAAGGAAGACAGACTTCTTATTTGTGTGTCTAATATACAGCGGCTTCACATCCTTGTGCAATGCAACTACACCGTAACTTACCGGAAGTGTCTCTCCTCCTACGTATCATGCTTGCCCAATTTGACGGGTTTTCCTTTCGTAGTAATTGTCTTGTTATGCCAGTACCTCATGTGACAATATAAGTAATTTTTCAATTTAAACGTCCTCTTGCATATGTTACATTCGTATGGATATCCCTCTTCGTGTATTTTTCGATGGATAAACAACTTTGTTCCACCTGCAAAAGTAAAGACATAAATTCATGCATAAATTGAGTGACAAAATCTGACTCATTTGATTTGATCAACGCAGCAACATAATATTTAAAACATACGTACATGTAAAACGCTTTCGACATATATTGCACCAATATGGACGCATTTCATATGAAACATGTTTATTTGCGTGATCTTTGAGGTCTCTGTTTGTATGGAACATTTTGGAACAGGTTTTGCATTTGAATTTTGGATCGCCATGCTTTTTCATGTGACGGGTTAGAAGGTTAAGGCCAGAGTACCGTTTGCCACATTGCTCACAAACGTAATTTTTCTCAGTCTCATGAACCCACTGAACATGTGCAGAAAGCACCTTGCTGTCCGGAAACAGTTTCAAGCATTTTGGACAGCTTACTGGAGTTAAATTCAGCTCTTTCGCATGTTGACGACACTGGTGTATCTTCAACCTGGCGTTGCCACTAAAGTGGAATTCACAAACTGTGCATTGCAAACGTGGCTGTGGCTTAGGTTTTGAGTGTTCTGGTCTATTGTGCCACTCCATGTGTTTCGCATATCCTACGTATGTGGTTAACACCTTTCCACATTTCTCACACATTTTCTGTGGTTTGACCTTCGTCATTTTCTTTACTTCTTTTAATTCAGTTTTCCGTAATTGTTCTTGTCGATGAGCGTCTACATGATGCTGTATAACATGTTGCTTTACCGCACCTGCGTCGCAGCACTTGGTCGAACAGATTTTGCAGTAATACGGACGGTAAGCCCTTCCTTTATGCTTATTAACTGCTTTTTGAGAATTGAAAATCCTTGCACACTTTTCACACGTGAAGACACCATCCGAATGATTAAACTTCTTGTGCACATTTAAATCTTTAGTTTCGCTGAATGCGAGATGACATTGATCACATTTCACATGATTTTCTTCCAAACTTACTATTAAATTAAAATAAAAACCGTGAGTAGCGAATAGGTATGCCTTATTAACCCCTACACTATTCACAATGATTCAACGTACCACTGTGCTCAGCGTTGAAATGATTTTGCATCTGAATCTCCGAACAGTACCTTGAGCGACATTTCAGACATTGTACTCTTTCCGTCAGAACTTTTTCAGGCACTTTGTCCTCGCTTTTTAAATCACTGTTGACGTTTTTCGTGCTTGCTTGAAATTTCGGAGCGTTCTTTTCGGTTTTTTGAATATCATACTCACTCATAATGTCACTCTCTTTAGCCTCCACAGGATGTGGTTCACAGTCTCCTAATTCCAAGGCTGTTCGTGTCGGAACTGTCGGAAGACAAAGTTTACAAGGCTGAGATTTCGATAAAGTCGGGACGTTGGTTTTGCCTATATGGGTTGTTATTTATGGATAAATATTGTTAAGCATTTAGAATTAAGTACTGATGTGTAGTAAAACAAAAACGAAAACTAACGTGGTCGTCCTCTCCTACGTGGTTGTGACGCCTTGTCTTTATCAGAAGTTGTTTCTTTCTCTTTGTCTCCTTTTGGTATAATATGGCATTTACAGGCACGTTGTCGACCAGATACTCCTAGAGTATTCAATCAAAGACACTGGATTGCAACAGTGACAAACAGTCGTAATCATTTTTATATTCAAATTAAATCAGAATCTATTTTAGCATTTCGTCCTACCTTCTTCAACCTTCACTTCCTCGCCCCCGGCATGGTCCAAAGTTGCCGTCGGCGGAATTAATCCAACGTCATCTGCTTCAGGTTTTAATACGTCGTCAAAATCAAAATTGTCGGCATAGACAGAACCACACACATCCTCAAAGGGTAAAGGTGGGCGTTCCAAATCGTAAGGACTAATACTTGCTTCGTGAGTAGCATGTTTAATAGAATGCGTAGAATCTGAAAATAAATAAACACAAATCAAAAAACACATATTCTGAGTATTACATTTACACAAGTTTAAGTTAAACTTGAGTGACCTTTTGAAACTATCAATGTCCTATCTACAATGTCAAACTTTTGTTATTAACAAACTGTCTAATGTCGCACCGCCACCTCCTCTCGACACGATCATTCTAATTTTATCACGTATAGAAACAGGAGCACGCCCAAATTCCGCACCTTCCACAGAGACCTGCATACTTCCTTGGATGGACTTGACAATACCCTGCTTAATCAGTCGTATGGATTTCTTCAGTCGACCAATTTCTGAATATATTCCGAACGCAATTGTAACATGAGATGTGCAGCTATCACACCAAGTGACTCCCCACGTAGACGGGCTTCCAGCCGTCTTGAAAAACGGTTCCAGCTCAGACAATGATACTCCCAGTAGTTCTCGAACCACAAACATGGGGGCCAGCTGATCAACTACTGCTTCCGAGCTAGAATCCCCATCCCCGTCCGTAATTATAAAGGGTTCCACCTTACCCGACCAGTTTATTTCGGTGTCACAAAACAGACACCTGTTACTGGAATGGGAGGGTGCGTTTTGAAGCACAGCAGCCATCTTTCCACATAAAAATAGAGTTTATGCTAATTTGAACTCATTAAAAAACATTTTGTTGTAAACTAACACGTGCTATGAATCCCTTCGCCGCAACTCTAATAAAACATACACTCCTTTTTGTTCCAAAAGTTTCCAAAATTCTACACACGGACCACCAAGTACACATGTCCACCTGTTTTGTGTACATGTTCGAAAAAGATGTTAACCTGTTAACGCTTACTTTTAGGTTTTGTATTTTTGTATCGCATCGTGTCGCGGTGCAGCAAATGCCTTGACAGGCTCGATGGCTATGTCTGTTCGACAAAAATCGGACATTTTAAAATGTGACCGGTCAAAATTTCTCCTTGAGACGAACGAGGAGGGGAAGTGTCCTCTCTAGACCCTCCCTGCTATTACTAGTAATTACGATATGGCAATCTTTCCACCTGCACCTTCATTAAATAAATATGCTAGATGGATAATCTGTTATGTCAGTTGTGCGTTTTTCTTCTTTTCCGTAAGTAATCCTATGACCTTATTGCTTACAATTAGTCGAAATTATATACGTTCCAAGGTTATAGTCTGTATTCTGTATCTACTATACCAATGTACTATATTTTTCCAATGTACGTTTGAAGATGGATGGGCTTTGCGGGAGGAGTCCCTAATTAAATCCCAGTCATTTTGTCCCCATTTATTTTTCATTTCATAATTAATTAATCATCCAATCAATTATCCCCCGTTCTTTATACCCCGAAATGAAAGTTCCCCGTGAAGTGATGAGCAGAGTTACGGAAATCCGCGCACATCAAGTTATCTTCCTTTTACTTCCCAGTTCCCAGTCGTATATAAATACACATGGTCATCATGAACTTGATCGATTATAATCTTATCACGTCTGCTGCATAACATTCAATTGGTCGCATGTCCGTCAGACCGTGTAATTACACCTGAGAAAATGTTACATCTAACACAAATAATTATTGTCAGTTGTTCAATCGGCGGTTTAAAGGCGAAATAACAGTAACATTGAGATTGCATGATTGACTGAAGTGCCTCATTCCATGATCAATATCTATAAATTACATAATGTGCAAATGTCAATTAAAATCGTAATCACCTGTATTGCTCATGTATATTTAAAGGTTATCAATAAAAATCAGGTATTGATAGCGTTGTTCTTCAATCTTTGAGTCGTGAAAACGAAATGAAGGGCAACAAAGAATGCATGCATATGCATTGAATTATCTGTGCCCTGTATATCATATACACAAGTAAGTAGGCACTGGGCTGTATACTACAACAGGTGCATTTTGTAAACTTACGAATTACAATGGGTATGGGTATATTCTATATATGATAAAACTCGACTTTATTGCAATTGCGAGCATGACATTGTAAACTGTACAATTGTAAATACAATACACTAGTCATAGGAATTTAATTTGATGAACGCATTGTAAAAAAAACAAGGCAGATTGGCAAGTTATATACCTATGTGACTGGTATCATAATCATGATGAGCATTTTCAGTCAAGGAGGATATTAAAGCGAACAATAGACACACTAGTCACCCTATAACATTTAATCCATTCCCCAAATGATCGCCAACCTTTGTAGGTCAGCGCCAGTACCAGTTGTTGCAGCATTGTCAATCTAGTCGTAGTCTAGTCAAATTGAGTTTTAGCTTGCTACTAGGTTTATAAAAATAGTCTTTTCTAACGTATTTTACGTTAACGCTATTACCTCCAAAGATCTAAAATTAGTAAAAAATTTGGTGGGCATGAATGGATCTTGAATCTTGAATTAACTGAACGGCTCCCCTTCACTTGAAATATAGATTTTCAGAATTGATTCGCCAGGTGTCGAGAAATGATCCATCCGTGCCCAGTTTGAACATATTAAAGTTTTGATAATATATATTGACCACACACAAACAAATCCTTTGCCAGTTCCAGTAAATCCTTTTACT
This sequence comes from Dicranocentrus wangi, assembly GCA_036850665.1. NCBI lineage: Eukaryota > Metazoa > Arthropoda > Collembola > Entomobryomorpha > Entomobryidae > Dicranocentrus > Dicranocentrus wangi. The sequence goes on from JAANSN010000844.1 coordinate 7,262, forward strand.
GCATAGTCAAATGGTCAGATAGTACTAGTTTTCGTAGCATAAAGTGGTACACGGTGCTTTTGTAGTAAATACCCTGTTACATTTACATAATATTCCTCAAAATGGGCACTGCCACAGAGGCTGAAGATGTTGCTCATCCGGACAAAACCATATCTGAAGCTGAGAAACCAAAGGCTGAAGATGAGCGGACGCCATTACCCCGAAAGCTGAAGTATCTATCGGCAGTTGCCATCTTTTACTCCAATTTGGCCTTTGTAAGTGTCACAGTCCATGAAGCCGGAAGGAAATGAAATGAAATACACACATCGTTAGTATTGAATGCTGAACCAAGTGGAATTTTATGAAAACTGTATGAATTATATATAGGGTTGCGCTTTTAACAGTTATGGACCATCGCTTACCAGCTTGCAACATAAATATGAGACAGATGACGCCACGATTTCGAGGGTTTTCACGGTCCTAACGGGGTCCTACATGGTGGGAGCTTTGACAGGTAGTAAATATATACACTGGAATGGCACACGTTTAATGTTTCCACGTGGGTATGACTAGCATGATATTAATCCTTTTCTAGCCGCTATCCTTTTCAACTATTTAAACCGACAATTTGGTGTTATATGTTTGCTATCGACGGTAACTGCCATGATGCTATTAACACCTCACATGCCAACAATGACGTTATATTTCTGCACCGCCGGAGTAATGGGATTTTGCGGAGGGTGCTACGATGCAGCTCAGTTTGTCTGGATGATGGAAATGATGCAGAAAGACTGTCCCCCGTACGTCCAAGGCCAACATTTTACCTACGCGCTAGGCACCACTTTGGCTGGCTTGATTATGGCACCTTTTCTCGACGAAGATAAATCTGATGAGGGAGACAACAGTTCCACCACGGAAAAACCTGTCGATCCCAAAAAATTGGTGGTGCCTTACAGCATCATAGGAGGAATGGTGCTGGTTGGAGTAGTTTACCACCTTATCCTGTTTATATTTTTACGCTACCGCGCCCCACCCCCAGAGCAGTTTGAGGAAATGGAACACTCTTCTAATTCTATCACAGAAGGTGGAAGCGCACATGCCGTTGTAGATTCTAAAAGATCCGGATGGCTCTCATGGATCTGGACATGGCCAAAATTGCGATTGGCTATCCTCACCTGCATGTTTTACGGAGCGTATCAAGGGATGGAATTTTGTACCTTCCAATTCTTTTCAAAATTTTCCCAAAACAGTGATGTCGGACTTTCTGAGTCTGAAGCAGCGTATGTTCTCACTGGAATGACGACTGCGTTTGCGGTTGGACGTGGAATAGCTGTAATTGCCGTGTTCAAAATATCAACCCAGTTAATCCTCTGTGTTAACTTGGTATTCCTTGTGGCTGGCAACATCATCTTGGTCAGTTGGGCTAACACTAATCTAACTATGCAATGGACATCGAGCATCCTATTTGGACTGGGATTCTCTAGTATGTACCCCTCGTTCAGTGCGTACATTGAGAGATACCTGAATTTCACCAACTTCATGGGTGGCCTAGTGATCGTATGCGGATCCGGAGTGGCAGCGTTGTATCCTCTGGTGGTGGGGAATTTTATTGAAGAAAATCCGGTTGTGTTGAGCTACACCTCTTGGTTTAGTATACTCTGGATTCTCCTTGCATTTGGAACGCTAAGTTTTATAACGCACAAAGACAAAACTAGATACTTGTAAATAAGTGCTATTTATGTTGTTAATAAAATTTAAAATCGCGACTTTATTTTTAGTTAAAAAACATGTTCCAATGGAACATGCATGGTACTTCATTGAGCGTCATGTTAATTCATCACAAAATCATTTTCGTAATAATACTTCTTCCCGTTTTCGTAATACTCTAGACCAGAGGCATAAACAGAGTTTTACAGAGCATAGATTTACGAAGTAGATTTTAATATCTGTGTACGTCGTTACGCTAGACTTTTGTGATAAACCTACTGTTCGGAGTTGTCTTGCTCAGTAATCGTGCAGATTGTCTTGACGGCTGCAGCGATTCCGAGGTATTCCTAGAAGTAGATTGTTCGCCTTCCTCGTTTCCATTATCGTCTGCCTCTTCAGACTCCTCGTCGTCAACATCCGTCTCTTCATCGTCACAGCTTTCTTCCACCACTTCCATTTTAAAGGACGACGTAAGTTTGCGCCCTCTGCCCGGCCTAGTGTCATACTTAATATCTCTCCCCAGGGGCATATCATTAACGTCTTTATACTTTTCGAGGATTTCCTTTGCTTCCCGCGTGCCAGGATGTTCGAGCTCCATGTGCTTTTTCAGAATCCATATTTTTCGGAATTGGGAAGTCGGGCATAGCGGACATTTTTTTGTGTAATTTGTTTCATTCACTCCATGCCTGAAAAAGTGTCGTCTCATTGTGGCCTACAAGAAAAACAAATTATCAAATTGCATGTATTTCCTTCTCAAAAAATAATATTGCTTTATTTATTTAACTCCTTAAAAATTACCTTCAATTTAAACTTTACTCCGCACAGTGGACAAGCATGTGGTTTCTCCGTGGTATGGACCATTTGGTGAGTTCTGTAAATACCCTTTGACAAAAATTTCTTTCCACATTCCTAAGAAAATATTTTTTAATTAGTCAGATTCTAATTAATTTAAATTTCAAGTCAATCATGATTGGTATTAGCGGTGTTGTAAGTTCGTACCATGCATACATAAGCCCGTGCTGATTGTCCGGCATGGATTTTCATGTGCTGTGCCAGGCCGTACTTGCTTGAGAGGCAAACTCCGCATTTTGTACACTGAAATTTACTAACGACGCGTTTATGTCGGGCAACATGTAATGCCAAAAGTAGAGGCGAACCATAAGTTTTTCCACACATGCTACACGTGTGCTTTTGATCTATAATATTAAATTACATAGAAAATATAAGATAGTTAAACAATAATACTGAATAACAGTACAAAACATAATTTTTTTATGGCTAGGTCTCTTCTATTCTCTATACCTTTGTGAACTCGTCGAACGTGATCAGTCAAATTTGGTCTGGAATGGTACTTCCTGTCACATCTATCACACTGGAATATCGGCTCAGTGGTAAACTGCCCTCGGAATGAGCGGCACTTGTGAGTTCTTTTACCATTCGGGAGAAATCTGAAATATAATTTAATGATTAAATGGGCTAATGGGCATATATGTAATGATTTGCCATATTGAGCTCTTTAACAAAAAGTCCTTACGACCCCATGAGTTTTATCTCGAGAAAGATCTTCCGTGCGATAATAATTTGCGTAACAAAAGGTATGCTAAGCTACTATGTATATGCATAACATAAAATATGTTTTACTGATTAGGAAATCAGCATTTCTTCGTCAGCCAGACAGTAAATTAGCATATCTTTGTTATGCAATTTCTTATCCTACGGAGGACTTCCTTGAGATAAAACTCATAGTCACAAGGAGGAAGGACTTTAGTTACTCGCATCTTCATACGATACAATTCACTAACAAATGCATATATCTTGCTCGAGCATACCTAAGAGTACAATAAGAACATTGTTCTATATCAATTGTGGAATGGATCGAGTACACGTGGTTCTTAAATTCCTCCCAAGTTTGAAATAGGCAGGGGGTTTTTGTTTGCTCTGAACAGATTGTGCAATTCTTTTCCAGTTTCAGATCATCAGATTTACACGCCTGCGCATGAGCGTTGTAGGAAGTCTGCCAAAATAATTTAATTGAAACTGTAATTTAAGATTTATCACAAAAGGAGCTAATAAGCGCTCGAAGACTTTTGAAGGCCTACCCGTCTGTCATATATTCTTCCACAAATTGTGCAGATAAGGGGAATCACTTCTTTTGTCTTTCTTCGTGTTGCTAATTTTCTTTTCCTTTTCCGTGTCTTTTTGGTCTCCGTCGTTCCAGGAGCTTCTTCGTCAGTATTATTATTATTCTTGTTAACGGTTGAAGGCCCTGCCACTTCAGCATTTACACTATCCTCTCGCAGTAATTCTTCTACGACATCGACGTCACCTCCACGATTGCTGGAAACTTCGTCAACCTCGTCTGGAATGATGAACTCTGCACCTTTGGTAGTGTCATTCTGCGGCGCGGTTGATTCCGCCTCTGCAGTCCAATTTGTCTGATCCTCCGTAATTGTCTCGTTTCGCAGTAGGTTATTATGGGCAGCCCACGACAAGTCCCCGGAATGCTGACCATTTCCGCTTCGGGCAACAGCGGAGTATCCCTGTTGTCTAGTACTTTGATTGCCGGAGGAAGTCCACCCTATTGTAAGAAACATGGAATGTGTTTATAACATTATTTTTTAAACCATATTGCTTTACATATGTAGTAGTTTGTCATTTGTTCTGTATAATTGCTCACTTTGTAAAATTTGAGTCCGCAAGGCATCCAGATGACTTCCTCCATGGGGCAGTATTTGTGTCAAACTTTCAACGACACAAGTGACCACTTGAGTTTTAATGAATTCCAGCTCCACCCTCAGCTTGTCAAATTTCCTCAATAACAACGAGCAGCTCGTGCAAATTGGCATGTAGTCCCGGAAGAAGGAGGTCTCGTTCGGGATCACATCCAACAGCTTACAAATCATTTTATTCAAGTCCGGTTGAGGAATTTGCCTCCTCTCCTGTTCATAATAGCCCGAGCACACACAGCATTGTTCCAACTCGATAATTGACTGAACAGCAGATTGATCCCCGGATTGTTGATGTGGCAGTAGTGGCACCACCGCCGAAGAAGAGTTGGAGAAGAGGTTTGTGGGAGCCGGGGGCGCAGTTGCAATCACCGACACTGAATTCCCTGCTATTGGCGTTGACGCCATTTGAGGTGGTTGCAGCCCAACGGTACTTTCTGAGAGTAGGTGAGGATGCTGTTCCATTTCGTACGTGTAATACACACCCAATTTTTAATTAAGATTCAAAAAGTTCTAACTTGCACCTCCTACTAATGACGTTTCACCGTTGCTGACAGTGTCTTCTTCAAACCAACAACTGGGACAAAATCCCTTTTACGACAAGAACGTGCAACTTGTTGCAGATTTGGAGAAATCGACAAAATAACGGAGGAGGTCAAAACCGTTTTCGAACTCTCGATGAAAAGGGTCAACAAGTTCAATGAACTATAGTGGTACAGGTACTTTTATTACGAGCAAGACGACGACGTCCATCATTACAACAAGGCCACGTACTAAATTGATTTGTTACACGTGACCATTGTTAATATTTTTTTTTACACAGGTGATAAGTAAACGCTCTACCCGCCGAACAGCAGTTTCCAATACATCCTTTTCATTACTCTAAATCATTCTATTCTATTTCTAAAAATGTACTGCGTATATTTTTATATCTATCTGGCCTGGTCGGGTATTAGCGTCCGCTTTTATTGTTAATATTTAATGATATTATATACCTATTCCTTCCGTCCCATTCCGAAAGGCTTCATCCTCTGTCTTGCTTGATGCCATAAAAAAACAAAAACAACAGCCTACTATGTCCGGATGGAGGCTTCGCTTCGCATTTGGTGCGTGGTTTAGTTGTTTGGCTTGGCACGTTCGTTGCTTCAATACAATTGATGCATTCCAATTCCACGAGAGATCAGGTGCAAGGTGCGACTCCAACACTTACTTCTTTTCTTCCTCTACCCTCAAAACAACACAAACCCTCCAAATAAGCATCATGAATGACATGACGAATCCCCCCTCCTCCCTCCAGACTGGTAATAGTGATTGTCAAAAAAAAGGAATGAATCCGGAAAACGGACAGTTGATATATCGTTATTATGCTGATATCTATATTACTGCGTACTACTGGAATATTTATTTGGATTTCAAATTTCTATACAATAATTCTTCGCAATAGACACACTCGATATGATCATAAAACTTTTGCGGATATTATAAGCAATATATACACACATTTATATAAATTGCTTACAGGCTGTAACTGCAAATGCCTAAAATAAAAAAAGTAAATGCAGTTTAAATATATATAAAATACAATATGATTAAAAGGGATGAAAAAATAATTGTTAAATATCATTCTAGGTATATATATGTACCTCACCACTCACCACTGACACACCACCCACCCCACCTTCAACACATTTCCGGTTTAAAGGTTTGTATAATATATTATAAACTGGGTATAAAATGAAATTTCTTAGGATTACAATGTTTTATCATCACGGATCCACGCACACGGGGATTTACTCACAGTTTGAAAAACTGTGAAGATTTGATTAAAATTGATGAGTCACATAAAATTGATTATATATTACTCTGCTCTTCAGTCGCCCACCATACAACAGATATTTTGACCTGTAAATGCGTTCATTCCATTATATAACATGACAATTAAAACTAGAAAAAGTCTTAAACTTAAGCTGTTTTTGCTAATATGAAACATGAATTTGCTAAAGTCCCCAGCATACTCTTGTGAATTGATTTTAGCCCGATGCATACCTATTTTTTTACAATTACTTCTCTATTTTACCTTCACTGTTACATAAATACTCAGATCAGACATCTGATTGCATTTTTTATATCATTTTTTACGTATAGTAAACTTATCAAAAACCTGTTGATAGGTATAATATCTCAGATTTGGCTAACACCTCTTCAGCTCTTCTTATATACTTTTCATTGTTTTGATTCAGCATTTTTACACACACCTCATCATGCGTCATAATAATCATTTAAATACTTCATAATTGAGTCACACTGCTTTTAAAAGTTACAGCAAGAGTTGGTTTTCTTTGCTGTTTTGTAAAACATTTTGGACTGTGCAGAAAGATTATCAGACTTGGCCACGAGATCGTCCAGCTTCTCGCCTCGTTCCAAGACGGCTTCAATAGTGTTATGCTGTAATTTACAAAGAAGATGTTTAATATGAAGTCCAAGTTTCGGAGGGACTTAAAAGAGAGACAACACTTACCATGATGATTTTTGTCTCATCTAATTCGGTTTGAATTCGTGTTAAAGCGTCGGCTTCACGTGGATTTTGATATCTAGCTAGTATTTGATCCAAATCTGGAAATAAAAAAGTCAGTGATTTGCAATTAGCGTTACAGCCCTAAACTAAACACATGCATTTAAACCTTTTTTGCTATGTATTTGGTTGGTTTTTTTTAAAATTTTTTAATTATCACCGATTCAGCCCTTTACCTCTGAATGCATCTAAAGTTTCTGGACCCACTGACTTCCACTCGACAAATTTACTGGAAAAGTCATCCAAAACCTTTGTCATCAGCGTGTGAGCGACTCTATTTGGATAATCTACGTCTGAGACTAGCACAGAAGATAGTCCATCGGACCGGACATAAACATGGCAAAAGAATTCTGTAAACCAAAGAAACGCGAGTTTTTTTTATCAACATTTTAAAACAAAAGGTGCATAAATGGATTTCAACTGGAAATTAGTCGTAGTCGTTGGGTGGGCTCCTTATTGGCCTTTTACCTTGTTCCTTAACAGATTGTCGAGTGGCTGGATTCGTTCTCTCTACAATTGTAATCGAGGAAAACGACATGAACTCTTTGACCGAGGCCCTTTGAAAAAATCCAAACGACGACAAGTCATACGACCCTTTGAGGAGCACACATCGCCCGTCCGGTGGGGCGGAGTCGGTTGGCCGTCGGATGACGCTTAATGCAAATAGTTTGACCATTTCCGAATCTGACTGATGTTAGGCAGTGATCCCAAATTTGACTAGACTAGTGACGACGAACAGTGAGTAATTTACTAAAAAAATGTTGTGTAATTTCACTTTGGTTGGACTTTTAGTGCAAAAAGAAAAACAAAATTACTAGTGGAAAACAGTAACTAAATTATAATATTTCTCCAGTTCTCCTTGGATCCTGGACTACATTAATTTGTGCACACACCAAATTTTCAGATCTGGGTGCACCTTAATGTCCTCCTTATCCCTGTAAAAAAATCACAATTTCCCCATATTTTTTATTAAAAATTCGTTTCAATTCAAATAGCAAGTAGCATTTCAATAACTGTATCATGTAATTAAACATAGAGCGTACCTCAGATTATTTTACCCACGTCACGTATATCCTAACACATACAAGAAATATCCGTTTAAATTAGCAACTAAAAGCTAATTATTTTTCCCGTGCATAAGTTTCCAATTACTATATTTCCCTCATTACTCATTACAAGTTGGGATTTTATAGAAGCTGTTGGACCACACACCTTGAAAAGCGTCTTTCTCACACACACTAACTACTCCAACCTCCAACCAAATCAAATCCAAAAGGATACTTTTTTTACACGTACATATTTTTCGGAAGTGCACCCTTAACCAAACAACCACCACCACCACCTCTAGCACTACCACCTTAGGAGGATGATCGCCGTGAGGAGATCTCAGTAGTTGAAATCAATTTTGTGAGTGAAAACAAGTGAAATATATGAGTCATGATCACATCACAATCACTCAAAGTAAAGTGCACATCTGACTCTGACTCTGACTCTCTCTCTCATTCTGTGTATGAGTATGTGCCACAAAAAATATGGGAGTAGGTAAAGCGTCTGTCTAGCTAGATTCTCACAGTCTCGAAGAGTTAGACTTGACTTGGGGGAAGTTGTCTTCTTTTTTATGCAAAAGTAAGTATCATATATAAAGCCAATATTATAGCTCACAATCACAATAAACAAGTGTGTGTGTAGGTAGATGGGTTTCCAAGTTGGAGTTGGTTGGAGGCGACTTCCTCTCTTCTTCTTCTTCTTCTTCTCTCACTTTGAACATTTTCACCATCCGGACAAGTTTTACACTTTGGAAGTCCATAAAAAGGGAATTACTACACACACACACACCTAAAGAGCCCGAAAGTTGGTTCTATTAACAGGTGGTATGTCATGTGTCAATTGCTCACTGCGCAAGTGTCTTCCGGGGTCTGTTGAGAGCTATATAGATCTTTTGGGAGACTAGATGAGACTATATAGACGATGATGATGCGATATAATATTGGGATCTGTGAATTTGTAGATTCTGTTCTACCTAGGTATTCTAGTATTATTGTATTGTGATACAAACTACAGAAATTTTTTTTACGTATTCCGTGTGCAAAACCTAAATATACACTATCTGTCAGATCGCGTCCTGCTCGTGCTCATTCCTTTGCATCATATCATCATCATTCGCGTTTTACTAAAAAAAAGCTGACTATGAGAGTACAAGACAATAAAAAAAATTCATGTAATCAAATGATCCTACGAACGAACCAAGTGCTAACAACAGCAGGGCTACATTGTACAAGGTATACTTTATTTTACTAGGTAGAGTAATTCTAAACGTAAAATGGACGTCTTTGCATATATACATATACTTTACTTTGCATGATAATCTCACAAAATCCGTAAATCATTGTAGTATCACGCTACAGTTATGTTTGGGCTATATGTTATTCTCCCATAAATTGGGACAGAGTTGGTATCATTTTATACGTTGCTGTATAGTTTGCATTTGTACATTCGTTCTAAATAAATATAAGCCAAGAATCCTTCCAGTAAAGTTGTGTGGAGTGTGTTGGAGTGGATGCATATAATTGGTTGATTAACGTCACAATAAGCTCTCGTAGCCTGTCAAACCAGAATTGGATGGATTAAAAACTCATTATTCGACAGATGGTTATGCATAAATATATGCAAGTGTTACTGTTTTTTATGGAGTATTGTAGAATAAACACATTCTCTGAAAAAAAGTGATTGATGCTTAAAATACTCGCTGGAAGTAAAATGTCATTAAAAAATGTTTCGTCGAAAACTAATGAGCCTTGAGTGAACCCATTTCCTATTATTATAACTAAAAAAGAGGTTTTGATAGCATTGTCATATGGTTTATGTGGTGCATAGGTAGGTACATGCTTTCACCTCTTGCACACGAAATTTCTTGTAAAAAAAGTCCCGGAAAGCAATTTCATGGGCGATGACTTTCCTTTCTTGGCTTTCTACAAAAAAAACTAATAGGCAGGTTGCAAGGATGCGATGCGAATGAACAATGCTCATAATAAGCAGATGCTGCGTATCATGTGCGTAGAGCCAACGGCTGGTGTCATATTCATATCAGTAAACATGTTTTTACAAAATGTAAATGTCACGCCAGCAGCAAAGTGAAGCCGTTCTACTGCATAAAAGACATGCGTATTTATGATGGCTCAAAAATATTGAAAAGTTTATATTGAAAAAAGTTAGTATAGTTATAGTTTTATTCTATCTAAGGCAAACGCATTTGATTTGGCTTTGCACACTCATTTTACATTTACATTTTACGTTCCCTTCCGCGTCTAGAAGCAAACGCACTCGTACACAAGGTTGCTATCTGTCTCAGTCTGTAAATTAATACTCCGTCTGTGCACATTTCTACCATGTATATTCAAGGTATACTTCATACTTCAATATTGGATACCTACCTACACAACTCGGTATCATCGGTACTAGCATATTAATATGTAGCACACACACTTGCACACAGTGTGCACTTTGAGTAGTAGTAGTAGGCACCTATTTGTGTACTGTGTGCACTCTTGTTACACAATTCTCACTCTGTCTGATTCTGATTGTATTCGTTCGTATTGTTCGCGTATGTTACATGTTACATGTATGTATCTGAATCACTCGCATACTCATACTCACACTCACATTCGCATTCGCATACGTTCTTGTTTCAGAGATATCCCACTAAATCCCATATCGTATCTACCTATATAGTCTTTTACGAAATATGAATATACGTATATTTATTATGGTATACTTATAGACAGGAAATATTGTGGATGTGGATGATATTCGAGATGTGATTGTGTGAAGTGAACGATATATTTATATCTTCAATTTTTGTAAATACTTCAAGGTGAATCCCGCTACTTCTATGAAAATCCAAAATGTGAAAGTACAAAATTTTTAGACTAACTCTGGATAAAAATGTTATCTCCTCTTTACATTGACGAAATATATGAGCGGAGAAAATGAGACTCTCTAAAAAGAAATGTTCAGTAAATGTGTGATATTTAAATGAAGTGGGAAGAAAGGTGACGTTGAGCCGTCAAAAAATATTAAATTGTCTCCCTCCTCCCCCTTTTGTCCTCATTAAAACCACGGATAAATGATCCAACAATTTGATGAAGATTCCTCATGAGATCTTCTGTTCTTATACACTAAATTTTGTAATAAAATCCTTTGTGAGGCTGATGTGACCAACGCGAGTTAAAATATTTCGCAAATATTTATTGTTTAACAGTGTGTCTTGTCTATACAACTCAAGAGTATTTTTCAATGTTTTATTAAAAGTCTTTTACAATTGCTTCTAATAAGAAAATGACGACGGCAATCTATTTAGAACATTATCTTGAAAGTAAGTGTACACCTCTCTGTGCTAATAATTGGTCGCTTGCTAATTGCGGAACATTAATTAATCCTGGTTGTTGTTGATATTTGTTTCAGGCTTGGAAAGCTTGCCAGTCGAATTACAACGAAATTTCAAGCTCATGCGGGATTTGGATGGGAGGGCGCAATCAATAATGCAAGAAATTGATCGGCTGGGCGATGAGTTTTTGCAGATTGCTGGAGAAGCAACGTCGGATAGGAAAAAGGAACATGTGGCCAAGATTCATGTGAGTTCAAAAGCGACAATATAGTATCCATCAAGAAATCCATTTTGTTATAAATCTCCATAATTTTTAATATGGTTTTGACAATAATTATTGCTTCTTTCTCTCAGAAACTTTTTAATAAGGCCAAGGAATACGGTGATGACAAAGTTCAACTAGCAATACAAACCTACGAACTCGTTGATAAGCACATTCGTCGGCTGGATTCAGATTTGGCGAGATTTGAATCTGAAATCAAAAATGGTTCTGGAAGCGCAGCTTCTCCTCCTCAACCGGATCCTGCTCCTCCAGCCGCAAACAAACGTAAGCTAATTAATTTGTGCCTTAGTCAGTGCAGTAACTAAATACTCTAAATACAAAAAATACTCACAAACTAATAATTTATCTAAATCTTTTCAGGTGGACGCAAACGAGAAAAAGAATCTAAGAAATCTAAGGCTGAAACTGATGACAAAGCTACCAAAGGTGCTTCAGCTAGTCCTGCAAGGAAAAAGCACAAATCGGAAATTGTCATTGCAGCCGAGCAAGTTGCGTCCAGTGGTGGGACTGCTGGGGAAGTTTTGGACATGCCTGTGGATCCCAACGAGCCTACGTACTGTTTATGCCATCAAGTGTCATACGGTGAAATGATAGCCTGTGACAACCCCGAGGTAATTAAGTACACAGCAAAAAAATTTCCCAGTTTATATGCATTTTTAATAGTAGTTTCGCTTTGGAGGAACCAATGACACTCATTCATTTTGGGTTTTATTTTATTACATTTATTTGTTGCAGTGCCCTATTGAATGGTTCCACATTGGCTGCATGGGCCTTAGCTCTATTCCTAAAGGAAAGTGGTATTGTCAAAAATGTTTACCTGCGAGGAAGAAATAGGGTTATAGTGTTTTTATATGTAAACGCCACCTCGCTCATTTGTTGGCCATTAAAAAAAATCAACTTACTACGAAATCTTGACTTTTTGCGGACTACGCAAACGCAAACTGTCCGAAAGAGACACAAAAAAGTTTACATTTGTTCGCACTTTTTTGTCACCGTCACCACTATCAATTTAGAATTTATAATAGCGTTTTTGTTTGTATTGTATCCTGTGTTTTGTCAGCCTGCCTACCTTGTTTGGGAAATGTTTGTCATTGCTACTTTACCAAATTAGTATTGAGTTTCGAATGCTAAGTTTGCGAATTCTATTTTGTATATTCACACAAACTTTACTTTTTAAGTATGATATGAGTCATGGCAGGAGAATATACACACACTTGACGGAATTACAACGTATATTGTTGCTTGCTTTTGACCTGAAACTCCTTGTTTGTATTATGATATTATTAAGTATCGAGAATTATTATAATTGAATACATTGGAATAAAAAACGCGTCTCAGCGACATGACTTTGTAATAAGATAAGCACCTACTCGAGCAATAATGTCGACTTTTTAACTCCTTATCCACCTTATCGATTATCAATGATCACCATCATAGAACCTGGAATGTGCATTGAGTCAATTACAGTTATCGCTTTCGTAATTACTTTTTATTGGGAAATAACTTTTGACTGATATCACCATTCACCATTCGAAATCGAACATGCGTATTAAATATTAAATATTATACGACTACTACTACTACAAAACATTCACATAATGTATTTAACTATAGTTTACTTTTGGCACCAGGAAGAGCTTCTTTGAAAAACTTCTTTATGTCAGCTAGCTCGTCTTCCGAGTCCACTGTGTGCCCTAGCCCTTTGTACCATTTAAAAGTCAAATTGTCCTTGAGAAACTGCTTCAGCTCATCCGCAGCCTTTTGTGCCCTTTCCAAAGATACCATGTCGTCCTCATCCCCGTGGAGTTGCAAAACCTTCTGTTGTTGTATACTCTCCCATTTAATGGATTTAGTTATGGGGAGCCAAGTGGAGAGTGCGAGAATTCCAGCTAATTTAAAGGGTGAGGTAAGTCCTGTGTACAGGGCCACAGCTCCGCCTTGGCTAAAACCTCCGAGCACAATGCGTTTTGAAGGAACTCCTGCATCAACCTTTTTTGAAAATTAAAGAGCGCATAATATAAGTATTATTTGCAATGGCGAAATGGAGATTTTCTTGAGTTATAAAATACCTACTAGATTATATAAATATACCTCTGATTGAATAACTTCATGAATTGCAGCAGCTGCTGCTTTAATTCCAACTTCATCTTTTGGTTGATCCAGTGGTCGCAAATCAAACCATGCAGGCATTGCCATTCCATCGTTGAGAGTTACTTTTTGGATAGGGCTACTCTGCCGAAACGAAAGGTTCCAAGATTTATTGCATATTATTTTTGCTCCTGATTGCCACTATTTGGATGGGTGCCGATTTGTCAATTGATAACATAGGTAATTGTAAAAAGCAAATTCTCAGACACTTACGCATTCGGGCATATTATCTTTGCATGCGGTGGACGTAACATTGGGAGGATTTCAGCCCAACCTTGCCTTCAAAAGAGTTTAAAAATATATGGTCATTATATGTTTGTCATGCATGAGGCTATAAATGGAGGTTTTGAACTTCTTTAACTTCTATTAGTTTCCTACCCAGTGTCTCCAAGTCCATGTAGGAATATGATCTAAGGCAGGAGTAGAAAGAAAATATAGTTATCCTATACAAAAGTCATTATTGTTAGCATTTACAGCTAAGCCTATGTCAAATGTCATGAAATCATGATGTGCGTACCGTTGCAGTATGCTGGACAGCAGCTGGAACAACACTGTGCGCCCGTAGTGGAAGACTAAGCATGATTGCAAAATATCTTGACTTCAACACAAATCAGTCGTTAAATCTTAATCAATCCACAATAAACAGGCAAATGCCGAAAAGCGATCGATATCCTCTTGCGATATTTGTTACTTTCACCAGAGACGGTTAAGATTTATGATTGGTTTTGGGTATGATAAGTGCATATACAATGCACAATTGATTGAGTTGACAGGAGAAGCTTCTAGTTTACCTATTTTACAGTTTCCAGTGACATGATGAGAGTCACATACTGTGGCCCACACACCTTTGTGCTACGAGGGCTGGTTGCAACTTGTGAGTAAACAGAAAACAGATTTAGTAAAAATTCATGCTGACAACCCACTCGCTCCACAAACATTTCACTCTAGATTTATCCTCTCTTTCCATATATATCCACAATCTCCAATTCTCAGTTTCAGTTTTTCCCCGGCGAACCATTGACCTCATGAAAGATCGTACTAACAGCAGCCTTTCCACTTATCTGCATTGGCTAGCAAGTGCAAATTCAATTTCATTCATTTGCATCCATTTTTACCAAAATGGAATGCATACATCGTACTTACGATTAGCTTAGCACAAACAAAGCAAGAAGGCTGTAACAGGTTTCATTGAGCTCATGGATAACTCTTTATGCAGAACTAGTGTGGATTGTGGAGGGTTTCCCTCAGATTAGCAGTATTTGCTTTTCAGGGTCATGTGGAATTGGTAAACAATAATTATTGTTTGAGTGTATACAGTGTATGCATTAATTGTTAGGTCCATGGACTATGAAAGTTCCGTTATGGCTTTGGTGAATCTTTTCGAAACGCGTTTAAAATATTTACACTGGTCACTTCTCGCTCCGGCCATTTTCTGGTTCTTGTTTGTCTGGTAAATTTTACACATGCATTTCGCCATTTCAATTGCATTAAATTAAACTTTCAACATTGGCCTGACATAAGTCTCACCCACCATCAGCAGTCACGACAATAATCTTTATTTGCGCAGTATAAAAGGGCTTGTAGTAACAAATTTAAGTGGAATTTCAGCCACATTTTACGGAGTATGTGACCTATTATTACTATTACACTTTAAAATCAGGTTAGGTATATACTTAATGGATTCCAGAGTAAACCGCATTTGGCATTTACGACAGAAATGCCGTGATGCAAAAATATTTTATGTGCATGAAAATGTCTGTCTATGTTTATCCTTCCTCGACTATCCTTTCCTGAATATGCTGGTAAACGAGGAGAATGTCCTTCATACGAAATGTGGACCGCTGAATAGTCGCCGAAGCTGAAACCAAACAACCGGAAATAGTAAATAAATTATGAATAATCTAAGCAGTTGGCTCGACGGTACGTTATTGACACTCAAAAACTTAAATCTTACATACAGTTAATGTACTCCAGCTCGAAAATGATTCCAAAAACCTTTCGTAGTCTTCTGTTCACTTGTTCAATAATGGAACTATTTCTTTTGATGAATTTACAATTAACAAAGCTACAATAAAAATTTGTAGAAAATTAGCAAATTAACATATAAGCTTTGATACTTTACTTGTTACTCTTATTTCACATCACCTCAGTTTCGCTTCAGAGAAGTTTCCGTGAATAAAGTCCTTAATTTTATCCTCTTCCTCCACGGGAAAGAACATGCAGCCCTCAAACGTCTTATCCAAAGCGACAGCTTCGCGAACCCTGTCAAGCGTTTGAGATATTTTGTTGCTTAGTCTGGCAAGCGTGGATTTTTTCCTTTTTGGAACGTTTGGGGTCGCAATAAGATGTGCATCTCTGTACGTAAATGTACAATTCACGAACCTAATTGTAAGAAAAGAAATGCAGCAATTGCAAACGTTGCCATTTTTGCAGTTTGTTCCTTGTCACATGAACTACTTGACAACTGATTGTGAGACAATAAGTCATTGAAATCCCTTACCGTAAATCAAAGTTCTCTAACAAACGTTGCAATTGGGCTGCATCTGATTTGGAGCCTTCCTCATTTTCAATTGCCTTGCTTGATCTCTTTGGTTTTGACGGGGCTCGGGTTCCAGCGGATGTGGATCGTCTGTCTGTTTCAGACTTCATTGCAAATCGATTTACGATAACTATCACAACTGTAAACTACACACTTTTCAAATATATCAATCACACAACCCGTGGGCGTATTGTCTTAGCTCATGCGATTCTGCCAGGTTTGTAACACCTGAATTCCTAATATGAATTACAATAACAAGCATAATCTTTTCACTATAATATTCATAATACACCACGAATTACCTTCACGTAACTCATCATCAGCACTGTCACATAATATCAATACGATTGCAATGCAATGTATTTCGGTAATGTTTTGAGACTCATTATCTATCTACTAACAAACCACCGAGCTGCACCACCTCATATGCATAACTAGTTATGATGAATAAGTTACTGCCACAAACGCTATATGCGAGACAACCCACAACAAATCTAGCTACATTTTTATGATATATGTAATAATTACAGCGGTTCATTCCCATTAAACCGCACTGCAGGCATGCCTACATAAACGCAAAACTTACTTGGTTTGGTTGCGTTGCGCGTGTGACATGACATGATACCATATAACCCAAAAGCTCATGAATAAACTCCAGTTCCAGTAAGCAGAAAATCATTTTATCTTATGATGTAAACGTACTGGAACCTGGATCTAGTTTCTAGCAGAAGAATGTTTACCAATACAATCGTCTATTTATTATTATATTCTATTATAATTCAAGGTGAACGAGTGGAGCTACCCCTCGATGAAACGAAAGGGGTAGGTAGGGTACAACTTGATTGATGGATACGCGAATCTATCTATCTAAAAAACCGTTTCTATAGTCTGAATTTATTGTTAGTTCATTATATGCACCTCTATACAGGGGAAACTGGGAGCACGCAATTATTATCATTATTATACTTATATACTACGGAAGATCACAACAACATTCACGACTCCTCCTCCTACATCTACATACCCTCCCAACTTCAAGGTGAGTTAGTTTTAGTTAGTTTGGACGGACTGAATAAATTAAGCCGTACTACAAATGGGATGAGAGCGGACACGAAGTGCATACAAATGTGAAGCATGCGTTTAACGTTAGAGGTATATACCTCAGTAACTGTGGAATGTAATTTTATTTTAATGTTTGCCGTTACTTGTCTCATCCTAAATTTGATGGGCGATGGGGGTTTACTTTTGTCAAACATAATTATCAGCAGCATCAGTCTACAATCCTACAATGCACAAGTTTGTGTATTTAATTTTACTTGATTTTGGGTTGGTTTTCAAAAGGTAGTTCCATTTCCTACAGCAAAATCATGTGGCCATATTAACACATCAATATCAATACCACAGTCATTTCAGATTGCGAGTTAGTTACTGATGATAATCAGCGATGAGTAATACACAATTCATAATTATTATATTCACACGCAGAAGATTGATACGACCCAGTTTATCTTGGCTTGAATTTGCATATTTACAATCTCCAAAAGTCAACATCCATCCATATCGGCTAACGTTTAGCAATTTTTTTTACAAAACAAAGCAAAATTATTAAACCCCCAAGTTGTGAAAAGAGAGAGATAAAATTTAGTCATTACAATGCGCACAATTGGTAATTTATAAATGCTAAACCCGACTCATATTGAATTTATTACTTTTGTCACAATCCCAGTCTTAAACTTATTTGGAGGGATTTTGACAGAAAACAATGCACCTCTGGAACAATAGTAACATTTTTACAACAGGTAAATTTGAAACAAGGCCACACTAATTAATGGTCGCATTCAAAACTCCAACAACTAATTTTCCAAGAATTTATATAACGCGCTATATATAACAATCCTCATCTCAGTCAGCAAATTTTTCACCGATCCATTGTATGTTTTTTTCACCACTATGTCAACTTGACTCGGCTTGAACGTGGTGAATATCAAATCAAATCAAATCGCAAATATAATGCCTAGAAAACTGCGAGCCTGAATATACAACGTGTCTCCAATAACTCCGCCATGAATGAACCTCCGTAATGAACTACTATACATAGTTTATGATATTCTCTCTCTCTAGCACTCCGATACTCCCACTATCTTGTGCAAAAATTCCCTGAAATTTAATACGGGCAGAAATTCCTGGTTCGAAGACAGTGCGGTGGACGACGATGACGATGATGGGGGAGACCATACACTACTAATTTCCGTTTGACGTTTGTACATCAGCCATAGCGTCCTCTCGAACCCAATGGGAAGCATTTCACACTTGTAAATCATGTGTTTCGACTTCGTACACCTGCTCATCGATTTCGCCTTCTCTCGCCACGCTAGATTGCTCAAATCTGGAAAAGAAGCAAGTCAACAGTTAGCTCTTAAAATTAAATTTGCATTAAATAAAATATAATACCACCTCCATCCCAAAATCCAAACTGATTACATGCACTTACACTGGGAGAGGACGGGATGGTCAACGAAAAGGGAAGTCAAAATCCTTCGAAGGTAACTACAGTCGTGTCTCACAATCTCTGCCAAATACGGGAAGTCCAGAATGGTCCAATAGGCGAGCCGACGGTTTTCTACTAAAGTTTGGTACAGCTGTCGAATTCGTTTGTCCTCGTCTTTATTCTTGTCCCTGGAAGCTGAGGATGTCGTCCCCTGACTCATAATTTTCCTTAAAGTTAATAACAACGCACCAACTGCCCACGTCCACTTGTTTAGCCAATACAGCCCACCAGTCCACACAAACTCCCAAATTATTATTAACAATGTAACAAAACCCGAGAGTTTCATTGAGAACTAACTTCTAACTACAACTGTATCCCTATTAACTACTGAATTAACGGTGACGGTAACGTATGAGTGTGACATCATGTGGCGGTTTAATATATCACATTTACACAAAAGCTGCTGACCAGGAATAGGGAGTGCTTGGCTTAACGCTTGTCACTCCAGCCAGTGTCCTCTGAATTGCAGGTCGTGAAAGAACTGAGGGCCAGCTAATCCCTTATCCAAGGCACTAAAAGTTTCCCTAACTACATTGAACTAGGGATTCTCTAGGTTCCTCCAGAACATGTCATCTGGTAACGTCCTCCGTGGTCTCCGTGGACCTCAGCAATGCGACCGACCGAACAGCAACACCAGCCTAGTGACTTCTTGATAGGTTGGTAAGTTGTAGTAACTGTCACGGTGGTGTGACACATTTGACTAACACCACCTTCACTGATTAATTTGAAGTCATTGATTTGCAGACATTTTGGTTTGGTTGCATGTAACCACAACAAGTGTTCATGCACCTCACTCGCTCCACACATATGGTAAAAGCACTCCCAACAACCCAACGAACGTTCCATCCAACTTCAACTCCCAAAATAAAATGCACGCACACTCCATGCCTCAACTTTCACTCCATAAAGTCATTGTAAAAGCGGGAACAAGGTGCTTTCTCCTTCCTCATCTGGGTCAGTCAATATATAAAACAATAAACTGTTTATACTTATTATAAATTCCTCCACACAATGGCCATTCATTCATGATCACAAGTGAATTCACAATGGAGTCTCTAATAAATAGTGACAAGTTTCCATTAACTAGTCTTCCAACTTTGGTAACTACTAATCCCAATCAAAGTCATGATACAGATATGTGCGGATTGTGATTTGTGATTTGATTTTGTATATTGACATGTATTGATGAATTCCTTTCTTTCTTCTCCCAGGTGTTCGAGAAGGTACTCCAGTTCCTAGACTTCACATCTTTGAAAAGGTTACGCCTAGTGTGTAAATGGACTAAAAGTGTGATCGAGCACCCTCACCATATCAAAAGGCTAACGATAACGCTTCAAGACAGGGATCGCCTTCTCTTGGTTGTCCAATCCCAGCCAGGTTGGAACAGCTTCAGCTTTTTGGTTTCCGATAACTTCCCTTTGGAGTCAGACGTGTCAGAGTGGGGCACGCTGTTTGGGAACACCGCGAGGTCACTCAGCCTCCTTCCAGTTTCGGAAACTTTCTCGGGAAATAATTATAGATTTGCTCAAGTTGTGAAGGCGCTACTACTCACCTGCAGCACGATCGAAAGTGTGACTGTAGACGAGCTAGATTTTACAAAAATCCCGTCAAGTGACTGGGCCGTCATTCTACAAAATTGGAAGCATCTCCGGTCCCTGCGAGTAGCCCGGATCGTGTTTATATCCAATCAAACTCGCTCATATTTCGGTGACATTGTTCGGAGCACAAGTCACCTCCAACTGGTTACTCTTCCGAGACTCCAGGCCAGCCTAAATTCAGTTTCCTCCGTTCCAGTTGCGCTACACAACCAGGATGACTTCCAATTTCATGATAGATCCTTAATTCAAGAGTATGAGGATCTTGTGTTGTCTCCACTGGTTCAAAGGATTACCGATGAACTGCATTCCACTTCCACCCATAAAACCACAATTAAAATCTTATTTTGCGCTGAAGAGCTAGTCTTCCGTGAAACCTATTTTGAGTTAGCATGCCTTTGCACCAAAGCGGGTATAACCCTCCATTACTCTCAACCTCCAATCATTCCGTCGCATATCCTTCATCATCAACCTCCAGAAGAAAACGCATTATTATTACTCTCCAGATGTATCGGCTCCATTTCCGGGGTTAATGAATCAGTCCTAACGAGTCCCTTTGACAATCTAAACCACATTTCGATAAATAACGGAAACTTTCTGTTCACCTCTGACGGGCCTTATAGTCCCCCGTCATTCCCCCGCCTGGAAAGCATTTCAATGCAACTTTCCTCCTGGTCATCTTTACAACGGGATAAGGAGCCAGTCAAGCGATTGTCCGCCTTTATCAACTGTCTCCAAAGTGGTAACTTGTCGAGTGTGCGGTCAGCATATATTTCGCGATTCCCCCAATCCGACTTGTGGTCATGTCCTCACGCTAATTTAGTTAGGCCATACTTGCTCTTATCATTTGTTAACCTGACCCAACTAGATTTGGAAGGGGTAACGTATTTGCCGGAGGAATATACCGTTTTGTGGGCTACCTTGCAGAAGCTGGAGAGAGTGAAGTTGAAATCATGCTTTGGAGTGAATGACCTCGCTATTGTGGGGAATTGTGGACAAATGAGTTGTCCGTCTATGGCGCAGCTAACAGGTACACTACCGCACACCGTTTACCTTCAAACATAATATCCTGATTGGTTCTCGCTCGATCAAGCGTCAAAACTGTTCATTTTACATTTCAGGGCTAAAAAGCCTCACTCTGGACGAAGTTGGCCAGATCACTTGTATCAGTTACAAGCAGGTATTTTCCAAAATGAGACTACTCCACCTGTGTCACAACCCCAGAATTATGGACTTTCCAGTTAAGTCGAGCAGCAGGCAGACTATAATTATTTGAAATGCAAAAATTGAGGTAACGTATTGAAAACATATATAACATGCCCATTGTGTATTTTTCCAGATTGACGAATCTGCCTTTGTTGCACTGGTTTATGGCTCGGTGTGGGAGCACCTGGAGCGCTTTGAGTGTATGGGGATTGGCTTCACAAGCAGTGCTGAGAAGGCGAGATTTTCGTGCAATTTTCAAAACAGCTATATCCTCAGCTTAGATACTATCATGAGAGAAGCGGATAAACGATCAGAGGAAATTGCGAGGAAAATGAGTACAAATGGTTGCCTTTGTTGTATGAACAAGTAAAAAATAAAATGGAAATCCCACGACATAAAATATAATTTCATAAATTATACCGGATTTGATTAATGCCTTGTTGATTCATCTGAAAATGTGGAGTGTAATATGCCAAATTAAACCCGCTCAGCCATTCCATCCCTGTGCATCATAATGAAGAGAAGTGAAAGTGAATAGGACATTTTAAGGTCATCATCATATTATCGTCAAAGGATCCCAAGGAGAAATCGTGGCTACTCTTGTTGTGGTTCGATCTGTGCCCTTGCAGGTACGTTTCCATCTTGTCAATGATGCATTTGCAAACAACACGAGAGGAGAGAGCTAAAAAAAAGTGCTTTCACCACCAACCAGTTTTTCCCAGAATTTTCCCCTCACTCACAATCCCGCATCTCCCATCGTAATCTACTACTACTACGTCTCTGTTGTGTCCGTTTTCTCCTTTAGAATGCCTCTTTGTCGCCCTTGAACAAAGATGTTTCCAGAATCGCTGCCGAAGGGTTTGTAAAATAAAATGGCAATTCCCTATATAATATATATACCCTTTAACTTTCTACTTGGAATCCTATGCTGGCTGGCACCCATATCAAAATCCTTTTAACAACATCGACCCCAACCAAAGCTAAAGCTACATCTAGATGATATCAAAGCCATTTCCCCTCGTGTGCCATTTACAATACATCACATCACAAAAAAAAACCCACATCACCCATTTCTCCTTCAACTCCGTTTATCCCTGCGCTGCGCACCACAAGGTCAAAATTCTGCAAAGCATGGCACACAATCTACGCGAGCAAGCAAACCAAGACGTGGAAGTGGAATGAGTCACAGGCAGTGGTGGACTCAGCGAACGGAAACCGTGCTGTAAAGCACAATATATACTTAAGTTCGATCCGATATTATTTTCTCTCTATATATTCATACCATTTCCCTTCTGCTTGCTCACTCAAGTTGGAAAAACCAGAGAATCCGACAATTCATTCTTGGAACGTCCCACATTGCAGCCAGAAGACCAGACCAGACCAGCAAAACCAGCTTACTCCTTCTCTTTAATTTTTGTCCACAATTTCAGCCATTTTTTCATCAAAATCCGATTACACTCTTAGTTTTCTTTTCAAAACCCGTTAAACTCGAAGTAAAAAGAGGCTCATCTATTGAAAGTTGAAACAGCCAGAAACAATATTACTTCACCAACGACGTATTAATTCGTCAACAAAATATTTCCTATAAAAGAATATTATTGCCCAATAAACCTCTTATTGCCTTGAATCTGTAAAACAGGGGATCTACTGATTATCTTTGAAATAAATTATAATGTCTTCCGCATCTTGAATATGAAGACAAGTGCTAAGTACCGTATTAACGTGACCGGGAGTGGATTTTTCAAGTCAGGTTGTAAAACAAAGGGAGGTCGTGCCAGCACCAGCTTCAGCCGGAATCTAGTAGGCTCTTTAACTAGCAATAATAAACAGTTTAATAGCGAGGAGTTGAGTAACAGGAATTTACTAAATCAGAGCAACAAGCGGAAAAGAAAGACTTCAGTAAATTGTGTCAGCAGTAGTGTTGTTGTTGTTGTGGCTCATTGTGTAAATCATAAAAATCAATTATTGTTTTGGACTAATAATATTACGTTCGAAAGTATATAAACGTTCGTTGTAGCTTTTAAGGTGAGTCGAAAAATAATAAAAGTTCAGTTCGCGTCGCGACGTTAAAAAAAATTATCATTTTGCGATAAAGACTATATATAATTAAACATCCTGTTTTCTCAGCCTGTGAAACCAAAAGACTTTTTAAGAATATAAATACTATTTAGTAAAAGGCACAAAACAATTTACTCGGCAATTTTAGCGCAGCTGCACTCTGGACTTTACTCTGAAAAACAAAAGTAAGTACAAAAGCTATTGTTTAATTGTTTTGTAGAGGTCATACATGCGTAATTAATTACTCATCCGACATTCTTGCAACGTTTGTAAAAATGCATAACTCATCATCATGAAATACATTTTAGTTGCTGTGCCTTGGCTTTTTTGGTCACACCTACTCCTCCATTACATAGGTATTATTCCAAAGGGGAAATAATAAATAGGTCGTCTTTCGTCTTCGGCTTGTCCTCTTGTCGTCTCCCGTTTTGTTGAACCCAACAGCTTTTAGAGCGCAAAAGTGGAGAACCACATTTTTTTTCACTCCTCTCGCCAGACAGTCTATTTTAATCTTGACAGTAGTCGTGCCGCAGTGGATATAATATATTATTGATATAATGAATGCTCGTTATAAGCCAGCAATATATCACGTTGTAGCACACACGTCTTGAAGGAGTTGGTTATGAACTATATATCCGATATTTATGCATATATTATTATGAAGTATGTGTATACCTCCATCCAACCTCAACACACTACTCAACTCCACTCGACATATTGCTTTTCGGGGAATTGACGCTGCTAGTCTTTTTTGTGGTTTCATGCGTCATGTTAGCGATTACAGATCGCTGTTTCAATATGTGCATAGCGTTACAAGATACAAGCTTTAATCGGGCGTTTGCTTTTGCCTCGTGTTTGTTTCTCCTTCTCCTCCGCTCCTCTGACTTCTGACTCTGCAAATGTGGAAACACATTAAAAAACTATAACTATTGGCTATGTGACATTATAGACATGTTAACCACATAGTCACGCGATATGTACCATATGTATATTATCCCGTTAGTCATGAACTCTCGGGCTTCGAGCAGCGTCGTTTAAAAAAGTGCAGATGTGTATCCTATCCTCTCGTTATTCTGAATGCGTATAATCTTAGGATGGATGCGGAAATAAGGAAATTCCAATATGCAGCTAACAGCTGAAAGGACTTCAATATGCAGATGCTGACACGTAATTGCAATATAGGCTATAGACATTTTGCCAGGTGCAGGCAGGCGTAATAAATTCGATGAGAAATATTTCTCGTTGCTGCCAGTTTTCATGAAGAATCAGAGGTGTTCTGTCAGGCTGTGCTTCTTTAATTTCAATTACAATAATAACAATTTCAATTGCAGTTTTGGAAAGCAAAAGGCTGGGCTGCCTTGCATGCAAAATGGTGGTCACGAAATATGAGTAACAAAGTGGCAATAAGAAGACATTGTGCATTCGATAGCATTTGACTCATATGCAGGGTTCTAAGTTCTAGTGCGAAGTTTCTGTTCAATAATAATCAGATTTTTGTAGTGACTACATAGGTTATTGGCCCCTTGTTTCTTACAACTTTTTTTGTTATTTCCTGCCAATCGATCAACTGCAGCTTGGTCAGCCGAGGTAAGCTAGTCCAAAAAAAATTCCAACAACGGTGATGGTGATGGTGATGGCTTCTCCTACGCATCAAACTTGATTCATATTTTCGTATTGAGGTTGAACATACGATATGTTATATTTATAATAACAACCAACCCGAGTTTAATATTCAGTCTCTAAAGCACGATCATCGAAACCTCTATAATAACAGGATTTCATGCAGTCTTTTGTCTATGCTCATATCGCTCAACTGCATAGGCAAATATCGTATAAGTATTAGTAGTTATAAATACATTTTTATTGCCCTTTGAGTTCACCGCTGGTCAACGATCAAAAGGGAGTTTATTATGCAAGACACAAGAAGATACAATAGCAAATATGCCAATCATAGAACTTGAGCTAATAATGATAATAATCATATGACAAACGACAAACAGCCACTTTTTATATTCAACAAGAAATGTGCTGACGCTGACGCTGACATGATGATGATGGTGGTGGGATGTCTTAAGAAAATGCGCAGTTTAATTCGCTGAGCAGACTACTGAACTGTTTGACTTTCTTTGTCCTGACTTAACTATACCTACACAAGGATCAAAGTACATGTAACGAAGTGAAATATATATCAAGTATGTGACTGCTCTCTCTGCATTTATTTGCTCATGCCTCACTCACATTTATTGTAGTAAATACCATCTGACAAAAGTGCATATCAAAGTTTGCCGTGAGCCATGCCAATAATTACGCTACCGTCGCTGCATGCATAAAACATAAAGGTCAACCCAATGTCTTTTTTATTTAGCATGGCTCTTTTAGGATTAGGTGGTTTGGCACCGGGAAAGTGCATAATATAACAACTTGGCACGTGGTATAAGGCGATTAAGATATAATGTCCGTTATCACCTTTCGCTCTGAAGATTAAGCTTGGCACACATGATACGTAATTGGTGCTGGGGGAATTGGACGAGGGCATTGTTCTAGACGATGAGGAGGGGTCTCACTCACAAGTTGCGTGCTATGGAATAATTATTATTTTATAATTTTATGATTTGAGTGGGAATACTGAGAATCAGTTTTGCCATATTACCCATATTAATCTGATGCAAGTCACTAACGAACCATATGTGAACCATATGGATTGATCGATTAGTATGGTATATCGCCGCCAAATTATACTCATTGTCAGTTTCTCATCAAGATAACTCGCCGTCTGGTGATGGAGACGTGGTGATAATAATATGGAAAAATCACTCTATTCACTATATGCCCATTTTACAAGCTAAAATTGGAAAGTGGAGCAATCGATCAGTCATTACAGCCACATAGCCAATCAAGTTATGCCTAATTATATCTTTATCACCACACTGTCATATGTAACATGACCTTACTCGCCCGATTAATTCTTAAGTAAAAATAGGCACGGCCGACATTTATGAGGCATTCTATTTTGTTATATATGAATGAGGTACTATATGACTAAAAAAATGCAAACCATTTTTACTCCACTTTTATTTCGTTATGGCACACCTCGAGCAGCCCCTATGTTGCAGCTATTATAGGTTGCTGAATGTTGTATATACAATCCCTTAAAATCAATTCAATTTCTATCACATACACTGATGATGATGACCTTGATATTAAAATCCGCTTGCGCTCAATAATTTTTTTTTTCTAAATTTTCACCTAATCTTTACATTTAATTTCGGCACAGGAATCCGTTCAAAGTCATAGTATTCATCACAGCAGAACGAAAACCAGGCATCTGCAGTAGTAAAAAATCCTACATCCTCTCTTCTCTTCTGTTTTCGGCTGTGATGTCAATCAATAAAAAATATTCATTTCACATCATTTTGGCACATCATGAAATCCTGATAATACAGCCTAAAGACAAGAAAGCAACACGGAAAGCATTTCGAGATAATAGCATATATATAATCAGATTTTCGCACTGTATTTAAAGTCCTAGTCGTCATTATTACTGCATTTTTTGAATGGGGCACAAACAAATGCAAGTCAGTAAGTAGTAAGTAATATTCCTGCTTGACCATTCATTCTCTTTCATTCAATTTCAATACTCTCGTCCATCCAGCCATCCTCATTTGCTTTCAAGCTTTGCAAAGAGACACAACACACATTTCAACTCGCACTCTCTTTGTTTTCTAAAGTATATAAGTACTTGCGCACTTTACTTCGTTGGCTTATTAACATATTATGTTGCATGAAGAGGAAGCCCACGAAACTTCCTACTCTATCCATCAATACAACAACGCGCTGCTGGTATGGTGGTATACTATAGACAATATATTATACGATTTTTGTGATTTAGGAATAATCTTTTTTCGTTTCATAAAAGCATGTCCAAAGTTCCTCTACAAACTTTTTTGTTGGCTTCAATAAATCATTATTATATTTTCTCTTCTGTTGCTGTATATAATGTGTAGGCGTACAATAAACGGTCCGAAGGTTACTGGCAGTTTAACTGTGAATTAAACCACCAGACTAAAAGCTCATCGTCATCATCATCAGTATCATCCCAAACTCCTCTGCAAGCGCTCCAGAAGAGTGAGAGTAATACCAATTAGGTACATTTTTTACCACTGATCTAATCTCGTCCTCTCGTCTGCCAGTTTTTTGTAGGTTTACGTCAGCTTGGGCGGCCATAAAAAATACATATTAATTCCAGTAATCTACTGCCAAATTATTTTATGACCTTTTGTGTATTTTTTTGTGTGTGGATATATTCGCAGATTATAAAGGGGAACGAGAGAAGTCAATCCGGATTTGGATTATTGAGGACGACGAAGTCAGAACGAGAGAAGAACAATTAGACAAAGCGCTCGGTTTTTGGGAGTCAGTTTTCGTAACTGGAATAATATAATTTTGTGGTATCGTACGTAACACAACCCCCACTTGTCCTTTGGAGGTACCTGGAGGTGTGAAGTCATCAACGGTCGACGGTCGATTTGTAAATAAACTTGTTGGAACCAAGTGAGCAGGAAGCCAAAAGGTTTTCTGTTTTTTATTCGTAAATCAGGAGTTTTCATTTTATGGGTAAGCATTATTAATTTTTTTTTATTAATTGGATATCATTACCTTACATGCATGGTGGCATGCCATTGTAATTTAGTAATGTTGAATTTCCTTTGAAATACATATTCTTCCAAGATTTGAGGAGTTCGTCTGAAGAACAAAATCGAGAATTACCTTTGGGAGAGGAACGAGGCAATGCATTCGGTTCGTCTTCAAGGCGCTGTCGATGGGCTTGTGAGTGGCCAAGTTGACTCTCCGTGCGGCCTGCTGGACAGTACCCTCCGCCTGCGACTCGGCACCACCCCCTTTATCTAGCATCCCCCACTCCAGACTCCAACCAAAATCATCATAGTAGCCCCATCACTGCTTCAACTACTGCTACTCCGATTCAAGCTCTACTCAAATCTGAACTCCACCACCACCACCAGCAGCAACAACAACAACAACAACAACAGCAACAAACTCCATTTCCAACTTCGGTAATCAACCTTAGTGACATTAGTTCTGGGCCCTCGCAGCACCAGGCTTCCGCTTCCGATGACGACGATGACGGCGGAGATGAGGGAGACGAAGAGAGTGACAGTACGGAATGTAGTAGCTCGGACAATGAGGAGAACTCGGTTCCTATCCGGGGAGCAGGGGTGGCATCCTCCCTGGAGACTGGTGGTGGGGCTGTTGGAGCCCACCACCCCACCAGGGAACCACTCCACCCCCTCAATTCCAACGGTTCTGGCAATTGTTTCGGAAATCGCTCGGAAGGAAGTGGTGATTTGAGGCTTGCATCTTGGCCAAAAGGACGGCCATTACCGTACCCATCCTGGGACTGCAAGGAGCCGACTGTTGTCCAGTTCAAGGATATCCTGGAATATGAAGGGTTTGCTGGAAGTGTGGAATTGATATCTCAGCAAACGGTGGCCACGCATAAATACAACACAGTGGAAAACTACATCAGGTTAGGAGGATTCTTGACAGCTTTTGGTGACACTGAAATATTTATTGAAAGCATGGTGGTTGTTAAACTCGTAGATTAATGACTGTTAATTTTGTTTCAGATTTTATCATGAATTCAAACACTCCAAGGAGGAATCATTAGAGACATTCTTTCGGGGATATGAGCCACCCATCACGCCCAGCCACTACACTTGTGTTGGCTTGGCCATGGAGCTGATGACAAGGATTAACAACTTCCTGACCCCGACTCATCCTGCATACTCCAAGTTTTACATCGTGTCTGCGGAAGAGGTACACACACACCTTGCCTTGATTAGCTTTTATTAGTAGCGACTACTTTTAAATTATGTAGTAGCAGTAAGTTGTAGTTTCACATTGTAATTTCACCTATCTGCTACATATTTGCTATATCCATCAGAGTATCGAGACGGTGGAAACTTACATCGAGAACGTGCCTCCGAACGTGTCTTTGGTGGAAAAGGAGCATGTGGCTGTTTGCCTCAAGATTCAAATCGGGTCAGGAATTAGTTCGCGACCAGGATACTTATTATTGGACCCAGGCTACCATGTATCCCGCGTTGTCACCATCATGGAAGATAAATTATATCCTCATTCCGGTACTGATGGGAACTAATGAAATCAGTTTATTTTCTGTCGTCACCAGTTGGGCAAGAAAAAAATGTAATCTTTCTTTTCCTTTTTTTTTCTTCTTCCTCTTCGTCTGCACTCCAGGCTGTTTTGTGCAAGAGGACACCGGGAAGAAAAAGAAGGAATACGAGTACGTCGTGACAAGTCCCTATTATGTGTCATGGAACGTAACGGAAACGAAGTCGGACTACCAAAGCGGCTGGACGAACCTCATTTTCGTGGGAAGAGCCTTCCTCTCCGGGGTCGATTTCGCGGAAAGGCGCAACTTGCTGTACGACTTCAAGTCCATACTGCAGCGGGACTCGAAGGGTCGACTGTTAGCTGGAATGTACTTTCCAACGAATCCCGTAAGTGGCAGCGGAAGCAAATAATGCCAGAAATTAGGCGAGTAAAATATGTTTCTCTTTCTTGGAATGACACGATAATATTGTTATATTTTTCCAGAAAAAGGCGAAAAAAGTGACACTCTTCTACATGGAGAACAACAACCCAGTCTACAAATATTTGAATATGATGGAGACCTTTGCCGACTCGGACGACATTCAGAGCTGCGAAGAGCAAATGCATTTGGGGAAGGGGGAGCTGGTGCGAATGTTGAATGAAATTGGAGCCATCATCCACGACGACGATTTCATCTCCCAAAGCACCAAAATTAACAAGGAGATTTGGGCCATTTCAAGAGACAACTAGAAATTTTGGATAGAAAAAAAACAAAAAATCCTCGAGGCAGTGATGATGATGAAATGAAACAACTAGTATCTAATAATTTATCACGAGACTAATATGCAAAAATTCTTTTCAACTTTTACTAACAACCACCTCAACCTCACATTTTATCCATCCATTAATAACTACACCAATTTATGGAATTATGAACTCTGTCCTAAAAAAATACTTTACTTCGGGCTTGGAAAAGATTGTTAGCTTTAAGACATCACGAATTATATATGGATGATACAATTTATTTGAATTTTCGACTTAAGTTTAAACTATTTTTCTTCTAATTTCATTATTTTAGCGTTCAAATAAATTACGATTAAACCATTGTAATAAAAACAGACTCTTGTTACATTTTCGTAGATGGTTAGTTTCACGTCAAGTTTAAATCAATGAGTTGTTGTAAAAATATAGCCGTACAGTTTTAGTGAGATGGATTCTATAAGTACACACTTGTTATTAATTATTAATCTAATTTACTATTTACTTTTGTTGATGTACATTGACTTTTGACTTACTAAATGCTAAGGATATTTCTCAACTTGTGGCTTTGTCTATGCAAATATATAATATAAGATTTCACAAATTCTGAAATGAAATAAATATCAACTTTTAGAGTGCAAAAGAGTGTTTCCTTTCCTCTGTGCTTCTTTCAACCAGAGCGTCTCTCGCTCTCTCACTCACAAACCTGGATATCTTCTTGCGATGATATTAAGACTAATAAATGGATTTTAGCAGCATTAAGTATTCAGTTTATCTTTATAATACACCACAAAAAGCATTCACTAAACATGTCACGACCAACAACTCGGAAATACTAAGCACCCTCGCTCTCTCCCATAAAAAATTCCCTAATCCTTTTAAAAAACAAAACTTTTTTTCCCGTGTATTACACAAATCCCCGAGAATACGAAGAAGAAGAAAAGTAAGAAATGGTGGAAACAAACAGCATAAGACCAAGCAGAAGAAGGAGCCCATATCACAGAATTAAAAGTAGGAGAGCTACATCCTCCTTAAATAAAATACATGATACGCGCGGCAACAAGACAATGCCCATATTGTTCAACTCTCTGTTATCCTTTTTTTTTCTTGGTCAAACAACAGATTAAAGATTTATTCCGACTTAGCAGAAAAGCTGCTGCTGCTGGAGAACAATAGAACACGGAGAAAAACAAGGAGAAGCACTCTTCAGGGAAGAATGGTGCAAATAAGTTACCATCCACCTCAGGGAATTCCCATTCACAGCATATACCATTCATTCCCCACCACCACCACCACCACCATGCACCGCACCACCAACTCGTCTTTTGTCTACCTAAAGTTTGTTTCTCCTCCATGGAGCAGGAGGAGAGGAGGTTCGACAGCAGTAGGAACGAACCACTAAATTGCGTTCAGTCTCGCGTCCTTCACCACCACCAAAACTGCAACGCCATGGATGGAAGAATATATATATTATACGTATGCCAGTTGCCCCAGTCTTAAATAAGGATTGGTCATTGACGGTCCAAGAATTTGTAAGTTACTGAAAAAAAAACCTCTTTCATGATATATTTACCCCAAAAGGAGCTTTCCAAGTGGAGAGGACTTTTTTGAGCACAAGTTCTTGTGTATTGTCAAAAATTTGCAGTCGTAGGGTAGATTGACAAGGGTTCCATAACGAGGCTGGATATTTGGTCGCTAAAAACTCTCGTCGCCGTCGTCGTTGCAAGTTGTGATTTTGTTCTTGCGGGGAAGGTTGAGACGGCTTGAAAAGACGAGTGGTATATGGTATGGTAGTAGGTGGTATAAATGCTAGATGCTACGCTCCACCGTAGTCTAGTGCAGTTTCCTTGTTCCATGAATGTTTCAGCAGTGTTTGGAAACGCACGACGCATGCAGCTCTCCCCAACCACAGCCAGCTTTCCCTCTCAATATATATCTACTAGATCCGAAACCACTTTCTTCTCAGACTGCCACCGGCACTCTTCCACTTCACAGCTCGAAAGAAGAAGCTCCGCACTCACGATCACGACGCCTCCTCGCTCCTCCTAAACAAGTCGAGACAAAACCCAAAAGAATTGAGAAAGGAAACAGTGGATTATTTTCCCTGATTATCACACTCCATGTACAATCCTTGAGAGAAGCCCTGTTTTTTCTCTCTCTTGGATTCCATTCCCAACGGATCCTCCGGAACGCTTGCCTCAATAATTAACATACAAATTTGCATTAGCTCCTCCACAAAACACACAAGAGTAAGAGTGGAGGTGGTAGAGGTGGAGAGAGAGGAGATGAGAAGGGAGTAGTAGTGGTCGTCGTCCGTTGAGATCCAAGGTTAATCTTCCTTCGCCCCGGAACTTTTAGAGAGCTGAAAATTTTGCGGTGATGGTGGGGCGGAACCGCAGGAGCCGCAACTTTGGTGAAAATATAGTCCTACGCTATCCCCTCCGTTCAGTGTTTTTAGAGGAAATTGAGATTTATTTTGTTGATTGTATCATAAACTTGAAATAAGCTCTGGTGTATTATGCCCCGTGCCAAAAACAGTTTGCGAGTACTTTTCCCGGTGCTGCTCCTCTCCTGAAGGAGGACTGAGAATATACATACTTATATAGTTATATATATTTCGTGAAAAAAAAAACTTTTTTTTCCAGCAGACTTGTTGCTGGTGTGCTGTGCTGTACTGTGCTCTGTGCTGGTGGTGAAACTAGTATATTTTTTCTTCTTCGGAACACTACTACCATATTTATATAGTCTCCAAGGGTGGATTTACCTTTTTGAAAATGGGCTATTGTTTTCAGAACTGTATTTGAAATATCCCATGTGATCTGCCATTATTACTATTATTTTGGAAAGAAAGAAAAAAAACTCTTCTGAAGAGTCGTTCGCCTTTCTTCTTCCTCATTGCCTCGCCGCTGCCGCTGCCACCACCACCACCACCACCATCTCATATATATATTTGTTCACAACTGTTGAGTCCCTCAACCCATGCGTCCTCCTCCTCCGGCATGATGCAACTTTTTGGGTGGATGAGGATGATGATGATATTCTGGCTGTGGCTGGCTTTCCACTTGCCATTCACCTCTTGTCAACTGCTTTCATCCGCCGGGACAACAACATCCGAACTAGTATCAGGTAAGTAAAACTCTTGCTCAACAACATATTTTTTTTCTTTCTCTTCCACTCTCGCACACACGCTTTTTTTATCCCTTTTGGAATGTACAAATCCCTTTGTCATCTAAAAAAAATAACTTGTACACAGTGTGCCGGAGCGAAGCAGCACACGACGGAAGCATAGGTGAATACAAATGTCTGATTTCTGAATGAAATACACGGAGTAAGTAGGAGAAAGTAGAAATGTAGGAGAGAAAGTGGTTTGGTTGGTGTTATATAGTCGCATGTTTGTCACTCAATCTTTTTCCTTTCCCGTGTCCTGCTGGATCCCTGGAACCGTCAAAAAAAGCTTTCATGTCCAGGATGATGTTATGTAGTATTGTAGACGGATTTCGGATTTTGCTTTTGCGATGATTTTTCCCGGCCTGGTCACCACCGAAAAGAGGAAGAGTTGGATTGAAGAAAAACATATTTTTTTCTTCTCTTTCTTCATCCGTAGCCAAAAACCCTATTCCCAACTCACTGAAAAGCAAATCAGGGGAAAATATATGTATGTTGTACACTTGAGGGAGAAAAAGCAATTGAGAGAGAGTTGCCGAGAGTTTTTTGGTGAAAGGAAAGTTGGAGGATTGCATCACTAACACATATCCTCCTCCTCCTCTCTATACCACCTCATCGT
The DNA here is from genome assembly GCA_036850665.1 of Dicranocentrus wangi. Classification (NCBI taxonomy): domain Eukaryota; kingdom Metazoa; phylum Arthropoda; class Collembola; order Entomobryomorpha; family Entomobryidae; genus Dicranocentrus; species Dicranocentrus wangi. Next base: position 41,682 of record JAANSN010000844.1, read on the forward strand.
ATATAAACTCCAGCAGGAACACAAAATGCCAGATTTCGGGTGGGAAAACCCCTTTTGTTGGATTGGAGTTGGGAAAAGAAAAAAAACTTTTGAATTGGGGCGACTACTGCTACACTGTCGTGAGCTATTTTTAAAATAGTGTGTTCTTTTTTGTCATTCTTGCTCTCTGAGCTGAGCACTGTGACAAGAGCAAAAAGGTCGGGGTTTCAACACACACACACACACGCCTTTTTGGCCTGATGCAATGTAATACAAGAAAAAAAGGGGAAAAATATCGGATCGGATCTTTTTTTTTTCTGGATCCAAAATGGACTCGGAATCTTATCGCACCGTTTAAAATAGGGTGAGCAAAGTCAAAGTTCACTGAAAATGTTTTTTCTTCTTTCGGGAAACGGTACATATCTTTCCAGCCTGTCTTCCATCCAACCAAGCTAACTCGATCCATATAGCATTTCTAATGGTTTCCTGAACCTGAAACTCGGGCAGCAATGAGCAATCCTTTTAGTGCCGTCCTGTTTTCATTGTTCCTAAAAACCTGTTTCCAATACAATAACAAGTGGAAAAAACAGAGGGAGAGAGAGAGAGGTGGAAGTGGAAACTTAGTACATAACTTATCCCATTTCGGAGGGAATAAAATCTAAAAGTGACCAGCAAGCAAGGAGCGATGCTTGATGCTGAGGATGTCACTGGGGCTATGCAACCTTCCTTCTTTCTTCTCCTCTCCTCTCCTCGCAGAAAACCACAGCCCGATTAGATTACCGTGAAAACTCTGCCGTCAAGAAAATTTGAGATTGGAGCAATAACGAACCATTTTCTGTTCCCTTCAATCCGATTTCCCTGTCACTTGCCCAGCATTTTCCCCTTTTTCTTCTACCTTTAGAGCTATTCAAGATGTTGTCAACTCTGAAAAAAAAACTTCTTTTTTTCTCTTCTCTTCTCAGTCGATTGCGTCTGCATTGCAAATTACAGGTTTTTCTTCTTCTTCTCGCAAAAGTCGACGAGGACGGGTTAGAGTTGGAGCCTTGAAGGTAAAAAAATGGAAATATGGTTGAAAAAGCTAAAAGAAAAAAGTGTTCCATCCACAACAGGTAAAATAAAAAGTTCAGTTTGAGTTTTGTCTGGCTCGTGGCTCGCTTGCAAATACACAAAAGTTTAGTTTGGGTTTTTTTTTGGATGCAATAGAAAAAATAGAATAAGAATCCTCTCAAGTTTTTTTCAACAACGTTTGGCTTTCCTTCTGCGGGTCTGGTTCTGCTGCTGTGGTCGGATAGTCGACGAGATCAGTTTGATTGAATTCCAATAATATAAGCGCAGTCAGTGGGCACGAATTCTGGTAATTGTGTAGAGAGCGAAAAAATACATGGGATATATCGTAAAAGGACACCACCTTGCCATATTTTTTGTCTAGAAACTAGTGCATATAATAAATATGCTTGTCTAACCAACCGTGACAAAAAAGGGGGAAAAATGTGTACCTCAAAATATTTTTTTGTGTCATTGTGTTATTGTCCAATTTGGCTGAGGGGAACCTTCAGCTTTAAAAAAGAGGTCCAAAATATATTCCATTTTTGAACAATTTCCCTTCTTATTCTATTGCCATTCAATGGAGCAGCGGAAAGTGGGAAGATGAAATTATGTAAATTTCCCAACTCGACCGTGTCATTGGCTGTGCCTTAATAAAAAAAGCGCTTCATAACTTCCTTTACACTACTCCTCAGCTGAATGCATGTATCCCTTGTGATTATGATGGAACTGGAAAAAAATTTGTTTCTGGAGCTTCGTCTTTATATAAGCTTAGCAGGCTCATGGTTCATTTGAACAACGGGAATTTCACGCCGCGATCGCGAAAGTATTATGAAAATGATGAAATTCCTGCTCCTTATCCTCCACCGCCGCTGTGGCTCATGAATGAACATCACTTTTGCGGAAATCCCAGTTTCAATTTATTATCAGGAATATAAAGCATTTTCCCAAAACAAAAAACTTTTTCTGCAAGTAATGAGCCTTGTGTTTGGAACTCCCCCTCCCCCAAAATGCTAATCCTCGAATAATTGGTGTCCCACTCTTACTTCCTAGAGAACATCCTCCTCCAAAAAAACATCCATTTTTGAAACATCCACACTTTGATTTATGATGCATACTGTTTCGACCAAAGCCAAAAGGTTTTTAGACTCCAGGTGGAAGGACTACCAGATCTTCTTTGCAAAAAAAAACCACTCGATCCCTCCCTTCTCCGGCTTTTATTACAGAAACACGAGGAAATTTCGTCTGCCGGTGGTGCGGTGCGGTATATGATGATACTACGCGGTTAAGGTTTTCTTCTTTTTTTTAGGTTTAGTCAATGATTTCCTTTCGGCCTCGTTTCAATTCACTAGACTTTTCTCAACCGGAAGAGCCACCCCAGGAATAACTGGGCCCGTCAGCACGGCTGCCAACACTTCCTGACTTCCAACTCTAATGCCAAGAAAAATACTGGCTATGGTGGTCCACCCGGAGAAAGTGGAGAGCACCCTCCACACCACCGCACCACACCACTCGTTCTCTCTCTCTCTCTCTCTGGAACTCCAAAGATAAGAGCAATATTGTTAGAAACATGGAGCGGATAAGAGGAAATAAGGTGTCCGCATAGACATCACAAAAACCAACCATTCCGGAAAAA
>JAANSN010000845.1:0-44267 GCA_036850665.1 Dicranocentrus wangi
ATTAAACGATTTCGCACATCTCTGGTTTCCCCTTATACATCCTCTTAACCGTACAAAATACATCCACATTTACCATCATTTCTGAATGTCCGACCTTCAACTCATTTCTCGATAATTCGTTGAACTTGTATACTACCACGAAATTTCACTCTCTACTGAGGTTCACCGAACTCTGTATTTCTTTTCAAAATGTTTAGCGTTCTGCCTACATCCAATACACAATACAAGCCATTATGATCCACAATCCACAATTTTTATCTTTTATGTTAAAAGACACTCCTTGAATATAAAAGATATAATATCTACGTTATTGTAAAACACTTTACAAGTTTACTAATGTTGGCGTTACATGCATTGTTCATTAAGAATGGTGTCTTTTACTTCTGCTTAAATCTTTTGTATCATGTCGATATTTTGATGTGCACATTTGACTCCTTTTTAAATACGAATATTATTCTCTGCTGGGCTCTTCTGCGTACCCTATTTTCCTGCGAATTTTGACGTCGTTTGACTCCTCAAGATATTTACACTCTAACATTCACCTACATAGGTTTTACCGGATCATTATGGATTTCGCCATTTCAATAACTAGTAGGAACCAGGTGACATGTAATACGTGCCTGCGGATAGGAACTCACTATGAGAGCCAAGGCATTATTCACATTCACAATCATTATTGCTTAGCCTATTTTAAAATCTATGTCTTCACAAGTTTTAGGGAGGATTTTGGCCTTCCACGTAGCGTGTACGCACCTAGTTTACCAGGAAAATCCCGAGTTTAACATGCCGCTATACTTACATAGCTATCTCTATATCTGCGACTTTTTACATGCAAATATTTTGTCAGAGTAGACCTCTGAAGTGGTTGCAGAGATGTAGAAATGCACTTACCCTCAAACGTTGTTTGTATAGTCGAACCAAGAACTTGGGATAGCTCTAAATTTAATTTTTTATTATTATTATTTCAACTTGCAGAATTAATACTGACAAAGTAAACGCAACCCTGGCTGGTGTACCCTTCGCGTAGGCATATTCCAAAGGGAAGATGGTAGTTTTCAAGATAATTTATAGTGACGTCAGCAAAAGTCCCACAGCACACGATAGTTTCTTCATCCATGTAATTATTATATTTTTCTAGATTTGAATTATTACGAAGACAGAAAAAAACTCCTTGCCAAAGTCCCAAAGCAAATGTGCTTTTATTCCCAGTGAAAGTCCATCTCGTAGTAAGTTTTTTGGTTGCATTACGCAACTCACACAGCCTCCCATCCCAAACTCGATAGCAAACTCTCTCACAGCAGTTTTTTTTCGACGAAAAAAAGAGTTGCGCTTCCCCTATAGAACATTCGAGTTGTTTACAGGTGAAGGATGTTCCAGTCATCGAATGAAAGGGAAAAAGAAAGAATGTACACGTCTTTTCACTACATACGTGGAAAAGCCTAAGACAATTTTGTCCTTGCTTTCCATTCTTTCGTGCAAAGGGGATTCGTTCGTACCACGCCGAAACTACTACTAAAAATACATCATCATTTCTCATATTTTCTCCAGGATCACACGATGAAGCCTTTCATTAACAAAAAGACGATATATAGGGTCGTCGTCGCTCAAACGCTAATCTAGTTAGCTGTATCAATGCCACCTCAAAATACATACCAAAAAGGGAAGAATGAAAACAGAGCAGGCACGCAGTAGTATTCTGAGAAACTTTATTACAAGATTTTAGGCAGTCGCTCGGGAGAAGGTTACATCACAACCGTTAATTTATCAATATTCATGCTGGAAACTAGAACACTGACTGAAGAAGTCTGGTAAATTCAATGGGGCATTGATTTCAGAGATTGGATCCTTGAGGGAACGCCTTAGCCGTGGACGCAAAGCACAGAAAGCACACATGTGTGTAACACTATTATCCATTTCCACATGTTTTCCATGTCTTTGATGCAACCATATAATATGTACCAACCTTACAGATCTACTACCTACCTAAGTGGGGCTTGCATTTAGCTCATTGTTTACCTTATATTACACACGGGTATATAAATATATGAATTCTGTGCACCTATGGGAAATACAGTAAAAACACACGGTCCAACAAGTTGCTCCTACTCCGAATCCGACTCGAAGGAAAGAGGAGAAAGAGAGCAACAGGAGATGGGCGAAGAAAACATTTTCCGGCCACGAAAGTAGGAAAGGATGAGGGAAACTTTTAGCGCAAGAGGAAAATCTCGGAATTCAATCTTCGTCCGGTATCCATTGCCGAAAATGATACATTTTGTTCCTACAAAAGTAACTAAGCATAAAGAAGGACAACCAACCACAAGGCGTACGATCCGATCGAAACTAGTTTTTACCAACTATAGATAAATCCTTTCTTGGATGGGCAGGGGCAGCAGCGTAAGGGCTGATTCCGTTAATTTTTCTCTGCTACACCAAATCCAAAATAATAGAAAACAGGACAATGCAAAGAATGGGAGATTCCTGCTCTGTCGTCGTCTGTGTGTTACGGTCACTGAAGCTGAAAAAATCCTTTGTCATTTCAACTTTGTTGTGAGGAGAAAGAGCAAGGCGGGATGCGATATATATATATATATTATTACGGTTTGCCAACTCCTCTTTCAGACACTGCCATTCAGATCCACTTTGGCATGTGAATTTTTTAGGTACCTTTATTATTACACCAACGCTAACGAACATAAGCATGGCTTAGTTCTCTCCACTTTTCCCTTCCTTAGCAAAGGAAGAAAGTATATACGCACCTAAGGGGGAACCAGCAAGCTACGCTGACCATTTTGAATATATATATGTACACCTTACAAACAATCGTAAACATTTCCTTAGTCCCTTGAAAAATTAGCACGGCATGATGATATATGGAACATTAACTTCAATTGAGAGTTTTTAGCACTCAAGGAATATATAAATTATACACGCATCAAAATCAGTTTATGGGACATGAGTGCCAGTACAAAATGTAAAGTAGAAAACACGAGAGGAAAAATAAAATGCCCTATTTACAACGCTTTTATAATATAAAACATGAATAGAACATATGTAAAGAAACGTAAAAGTCTATAATGATATGCTTTCACTGTAGAGTTTACATTTTACATGATGATGATGATGTTGTAGTAGAGAAACCATAGAATGTGGTTCGGTTGAGGCAACAGTTTCTGTTCGCTCTTCTGTGTGGATATTCTCTGATAACATGTCGTTCTCCCTCTTTTCCCCTTGCTGTATAGGAGTTTAACGTGGACCAGGAACAGAGAATAGTGCAACCTCTCGAGTCATCCTTTGCCAGCTTGCCAGAAGTTCGTGAGATCTCTACGGGTGAACTCTCAACTGTTGCGTCTCCTCCTCCAATTATCACAACAACCAAGGCTGCTGTTCACCACAAGTCTGCAGTTTCTGGTGGTGTTGGCGGAACTACTACAAACTCTGGCTCTTTTCATCATCAGCATCGCCATCATCCGATTGTTGCCACTGGTGTGGTTGCAGTCACTACGACACATTCTGGCGTGATTAGTGGTGGGGCTACAGTTTTTGGAGGGAACATTATCACTGCCCGTGCGACTATTACTGGGGGGATTATTCCTCATCATTTGCCCCCTGCCAGAAGGGATTCTGAGTCGTCATACTCGTCATATACGGAAATGTTGACACATCAGTCGAGGTCGCTCCCTACAGGACCACCAATTCCTGGAGCGAGGCTAAACCGGACACCATCAATTTCCTCGCAAGGACACAATATCGAAAATTTGATTCGAAAGGTTAGTCAGAAGCACATTATTTATGTACTAAATCTCAACTCTGCGCTATAGACATGCAGACATCATCATTAATTTATGAAAGCTAACAAACTACATTTTAAAGTTTCCATTTTCCATTTCAAGTTCTTTGCAATTTAATTTAGCTGAGTAGTATCCTATTTTATGTGAAGTATATTCAAAGCGTAAAGGACCTCCTACAAACCCTCACAAGTAGACTTTCACCAGAGGGATAAGACGGAATTATTTAATAATGGCTAATCTTATGTCATCCAGTCATCCGACCGAATTCAAAAGAATTACTTTGCATTTTTAAGTGGAATGAAATGTACTTAACGTACATAAAAATGACGCCAGTGTTAACAATAAGTGCATCGTGCATCATATAATGCCCCTTCATTCGATTTGTTTTTATCTTAGGGCCATCGTGGGTCGTCCCCAGCGATTCGAACATTCACACCGGAAGGTCTTAGTTCCGGCGTGTCCCCACCGGACTCGCCTCCACCAACCTATCTTGGCTCTCGGTCCCCATCACCATTACAAGTACGCTGAAAGCCTCTTATTATTCAAATTTTATTACCTTACGTGACATAACAAAAAATTTTGCATGAGTCATAAAAATCCATTGTTCTTGTAACAAAATCGGAATGAAATCACAGGCAGATTTTCACAGTTTTATGTGGTATATGCGATGTGCGGGGTTTTAAGCATACTGTTTAATTAGCAAGCCTCTCAATATTAAATTTACTACCCGGAATACTACGAGATACGTAGATAAAATAGGTTGACTGTTCTTATCAGCTTAGCCAAGACAATAATCAATCAATACCGGCAATGCTCCAGTCGCAACGACCGCCGACCGTGGTGATGGAGAAGGCAAAAGTAGCTAAAATTAAAGTATACTATAGGAAGGTTAAGTTATTATAATTCTACCCAAACATGTGCGACAGGAAGTTTCAAGCATAGTAATAATACTAATAATCATATCAAACACCCTCTACTATATTTGGTAATGGTACTTTTAATTGATAATTACTGGACCGACACCAATACTTTTACAATTAGCTGTATTTATTTGCATCTCAAAGTAATGAACCAAACTCAAGACCAGCCGAGGACTGATGCCGCGGAGTAGTGGGAATATTATTTTCAGAGTATTGTTTAAATGGCCCAAATAAATCGGACTTTTGTAGAGGAAAAATGAAACAATTAGTTTATTGATCTCAGTACAAAGGCAAACATGTCTGATTGTGAGGGTCGTATTTTTCACGTATTTCTTATTTCTATCTAGTTTAGATCGGTAAATGTCCCTGACGCGTTGATCCGGTGAATTTATAGGTACTGGTTTTTTTTATTGATGACGGTATCATGGAAGAGCATGGGCGGGCACTAAGGAAGATTCTCTGTAAATGGCACTTGTGCCCATGTTGATAATTCTGTGGCCATCATACACCCTCTCAATCTCTCTTATTACCTTTTCCCCAGGCAATTTACTAAGAGTTATTTTTCACGAAACACCACGTACACGCGACACATACGACTGTTGAGTCAAGTCAAGTACCACCACCTCGTAATTTATATAGCGAGGTAACGAACGACGTCCGCATATCATATCCCGTATCCTTTATCAAAAAACCGTATCAAGTTCCAATTCCAATCCAGTTGCACATCATGATTTATGTTCCATCTGGCAAAAAACGGGTCGTATAGCTTTCCCCATGCAACGCTATCCTTCTTCCGCCGACTCTTTCGTTCTACGCAATAGTAATTTCGTCCTCAGATGTGCTGGGGCGAGCGGACTGGGAATAAAATATACATGTATTGATTAGGCGTGTGTGTGTGTGTGTGGAAACTACACAAGTCTAAATCCATTACAGAATTGTCTTTGAAACCATATTCCTGGAAAGAGGGATTAAAGTACAGGGGATAATATCTTACCACTTCAGGTCATTCATTCACAGCTGCGCTTCATTCATTCATGCTATGTGGGTTACTTTCCTTTCACGGTGCTGCACAGACTTTTTTCTTTAATTCCCATTCATTCCAGCCCGTCGTGTCTCCGGTCGCACTTATTTTCTCTAATAAGCTGTCATGCCAGTTCTGCTCTCTAGAGCTCCAACTAGTTCTCTCCTCTCTCCTTTCCAGCTTTAGAAATTTCTGTCCAGACCGAGGTATAGCAGCTAGAGTCTCTGGGCAAAAAAATGCCTTCGTGGAATTGGATGCCCGGAGGTGTATTCTTGTTCGGTTATCGTTTGTGCTGCGCTATTTACTCAGAGTGTCCCTACGAAGGTCTTACGCATTATTGATGGTACATGTCAAGAATGGTGAATTGCGGGATTATGGTGAGAGCAGCATTTCGGTGCATTAGGGGTAAAAGGTTTTAATGAAAATGAAATGAAATGAGTGGATGGCGAGCAAGGCCATTTCTATCACTGCGTCGGATTTGGACATTTATGTATTTGGAAAGTGCAGGGGAACATATTGTCTTTTGAACTGTGCCATTTGCTCATTTAACGACAATGGCTTGAGGCGGACGGACGTTTGCTTCACGTAGCTCAGGAAATAAAACTTACCTGTAACGACCTCAATGATCTTATCTTGCAAGATTAAGTTTCACGATGATGACCTTTAGAATAATAGAGGGAAAATAGTCGAACCCAATCGGAAAATTGCTTTGCAACAACGTATCTCTCTCTCTCTCTTCGCCAATAATACGAAGACACGATACGGTTGAAGGCCATGAACATGCGAGTGTGTGTGTATCACTGCAGCTCACTCAAAAAAGGGGTTTAGTTTGGTTGGATGTTAGAAATATGGAAACTTTCTGTACCCGAAGCTGTTTTATCTGAAAGGAAAATGGAAATAGTCTGTTCTATTCTTACCGTTTCCGTTCCACATTATTACCTCCGGTAACTTATCATTTCTCTTAGAGTGCATTTGAAAATGAAATTGGAATATTAGAAAGGGTAATAGGTATACACATATTGGAGAATAATATGTGGTGTTGTGCGTGGACGTGCATGTGAGCTGCGATCCCGCTATGAAAACTTTTAAAAATTAGCTGGTGCTTTCACTCTGTATTTTTTTGTAGTAAATAAATTGTTCCCTCCGGAGAAGGATACTTCATGAAGGGAATGCTAGCTAAGGTTTTATCTGCTAAGATATCAGATGTAGGTAGATATCTATATTGGATATAGGTATTTGTCTGAAAACTACAAAAATAAATTAGCAGACAGACACCTTTTTGATTACGAATTTGAGATGAGCCAATCCGATCTGAAAATGTTTTCAGACAGGCGAGCGAGACTGATTTTCGATCCCAGCCATGTCTCGATCTCAGTAAAAAAAAGTATACCTGGTGAGAGTCAAGTGAAGTAATTTAACAACTATATATGAGTGAGCTCTCTCTCTGCCCAATAATAAGTTAAGCACAAAAACATGGAATAATGCTCTTTCTGAGAAAATTAATAATCTCCGTGTAATCTCCAAAACATAATAGCTTTGCTTATTCTCCCCCCCCAGTCGCACTCCAGCAGCGTACCACCTACTTTCTCAACCTTCCTTTTGCTTCATTTCAATTCCAGCCTCTTCCTCTGTTTTTTACGTTCTGTACAACCAATTGTAAGAGGAGTCTAGCTGTGCGAGTCGAGACTATTATTAAGCCAATGTACTATTGCAGTTTGGTAGCGGGTGGGGCGCAGACAAATTAGTTGAATGTAATTGAACGCAGAGAATTTTTTTCACAAAACACAGTCGACAAATGTAAAGAATAAATATAATAACTTTCGGATGTGACATTTTAGAAAATAAAAATATTTCCTATAGGCTTGGGCATATTGCCCCCCTTCATTGTTTTCTTTGATGTTGGACGGGACATATGCCTGCGACTACCGTGAATGTGAAGCGTTGCGTTAGTTTAATTTGAGCAAAAATGTAATGTGCTTTGCAGTAATAATGCAGCCTTTGTACACGTCTCCGAGTCTCTCTTTTATTGCTCGCGAACGAAATGTTAGGCAACTTTTGGTTATATTCACTCCCATCAAGCGAAACTGATTTTCTACTACCCTCCAAGCATATTATGTGTATCAAACTTTGTAAAAGTTTAAAATTACGTTAACTTACATCACTTACACGAACATCCTGTGCAAAGTTTTCTGCACGCACACCTCCCGTATGCTCCACCAAATGCTTGTCTTTTGCAGTTTCATCACATCATATCATTTCGTTCGCTAACTTTTGAAGTGAAATAGAGAGCCCGTAAGGGAGGGAGGGAGGGCGTTCTGCTACTATTTTAGGAATAAATTAGGTTGCTAAACCTTTCTCTGACCTGGGAGAACCTTCAAAATCTTATCATCTTCTGGTTGCAAACCATGTCTACCTTGACATAGACTTGTGCTCGAAATAATCTCAATATTTTTTTTTGTAGCAAAAAGGTGCAGACTAAATAAATTGCTGCATTAAATCTGGCGAAACACACACAATCTTCCAGTTGATTTCCCTAGATCTCCTTAATCCTTTGTTGAATAATAGACATGACAAAGGCTGCAAAATTGCAAGAGCATACCCGACCTGCACGATATTTCTGTGAAAATATATGCAATAAATGAAGAAAGAAAGAAATCTGAATAGCAACGGAATTTTCTTATTGGAACATCAAAAATTCTAGATTCACTGGGACTCGCTCATCGAAAAACTTTTACCATTCCACAAATCGCTTTTTTATATCGCGACTTTGACATCCATTGATTTCCTTTTTGACTTGCAAAGTATTCGTTCAAAAGAATTTGATAGCAAAAAAATCTTTTGACGTCCTGAATTCTTTTTGCCATTGATCACGGGAATGCTTGACTTTTGTAGTAGCGTTTGCAATAATCATTTTTTGTAACATCTCACTAAGTCACAACTGTATAATATCTAAGAGTTCGCTTATATTCGGTAATATACTTATATAAAATTTAGACGTAATAATCTGACATTTTATTATTTCACGTTTTGGTACTCTAAGCCATAGTACATTAATTTAACCCAAGTTTACGTAACTCGCCCGTCCTTCTTCATTTAAATATTTAAGTTCTTTAAATTACGGCGTGTTATGTACTTAAACTTTTATTCCAGGAAATCAGAGCACCGGGTACGTACACAAAGAGATACCAGATTCACGTGATTTTTTAGCGCTATTCATAAGAGAACACAGAAAATTAGGAGTGAAAGGGGTTCAAAGAAAACTGAATGTATTATTTATGCTTTCGTGATGATATGCAAAAAAGTCCAAAACAACTTTCCCTGCATATTTCACCCAACCCAAATAAAGAGCAGTATGACTATGTTGATGTTGACTTCAAATTTTAGAAATTGGGGCAAAGCAAAAAGAAGAGAAGCCTTATTATTACGAGCATTTTATCTCATAAAAAATCCCGTCTGTTTTAAGTACCATTGAAATCTATGAATATTCTGTCTGACCATAATAATGCTGTGCAAAAACGCAGAAAACATTTTTGGTGAAGAGGAATTTTCCTCATGAAACGAAAGTCTCCGGATGTTTTCACAACCGTTTTTTCACATTCAATGCGCATCCCTTTTTTTACGGAATTCCGCTCAAAGTTGTTTTATGAAATACCGAAAAATTTGTATTGTGCTCTGCCTCTTACAGATTCGTGCAGCATCATACGAGAAAAATGGATCGCCAAATTCCTCCATTTCAGATGTGCGCGGTTCCCCTCTTGCGGACTCGAAGACACCATCCCATTCCCAGTCATCACTAACTTCATTGAGTGACAAGCCATTAGTGCAAAGCAGGTATGTAAAGTGAAAAATGGAGAGTGGGAGAAAGAAAACTCTTCTTGGAGGAAAAAAAAGAAGAGTAGGTTGGTTGGTAGGGGATTGAATGTGATTTCTCATCACATGTTGCATGAAATAAGTATATTGCATTGGACGGCAAACAGCACTCATTCAAATATAATAATAATAGCCAAGTTTTTGAAGCTAAGCTGTCCTTGTGTAAATAATTCCACTTCAAGGATAAGAAGATCAGATAATGGATAGACTAGACAGGGAGGTTCTCAATTTAAAGTAGATTTTTTGCACTAGTTGCACACAGATTTCACATTTTGCGAGAGCGGATTCGAGTAGTATGCTCAGACCAGAGAATTTATATACATTTGTCGAGGGAAGTAAAAGGTGAGGCTTGATACCAATACCATAAAAAAATGATTTGCCTTTTGTATGCAGTCTTTCCTTTCCTCTCTGTCATCGTCTGCGAGTGCACACAGATTCAATCTCAATCACGCTCACTCCCTCATAACAACTTGGAAATAAATGTATTGGACAATGCGGGAGTTGTTGTAGTTTTTGTGTTTTTTTATAATAAAAGCTGGTATAATATGTACGACATGACGACGACTTGCTTACTTACGTCCAATCCTTTCACTATGTTTTTGTTAGACGGGCTTCCAGATGCCTGTCACCACTACTGATCCCACCAAAATCTCCTACTCCATCAGACAGCTCGAATAATTCTCCTGCCCCACTTTCACCTCTTTTGGGAACTCTCCAGTTGGATTTATACCAGAGGAAGGATATGACGCTATTTTTGCCGAAAGACAAGCAACCTGGAGCAAGCCCGCATGACAGAAACGCTCCGCTTGGTCGAATCCACTTTCGTCTCAGATACGATCTTGATAAATCCGATCTGCATGTCCACGTGATTGAAGGTGAGTAATACATAAATGAGGCTTGTTGCATGCAAGAGCAGAAATTATCGACATGAAGGCTTATCAGATCAGGTCTAATTTAATAATAATATTGGACTCTTTTCGCAAAGATTATTGTCTCAAGTAGGCATTCTTACAGATATATTACTTATACAATTAGTTGGTAGTATCTTTAGTGCTGGATGAATTATTAGGAAAAGGAAAATGACTGCTTATCCTCGTTTTGTTATTGCGCAGAGCTTGCTTGGGACTCATACTGCTGTTTTTCATTATATTTTCACATCCTCCGCTCTACTTGGAATCATAAAAAGAAAAGCCCTCTGTCATAAACATCTTGATTAGTTCGTTGCTCTCATTGCATTGTCAACAGCTGTAATTGATTTTTTGATACTTCCATCTTTGCAATTATCCTCCTCCCCCAAAAACGACATCTCACTCAACCATCACATTATACGCTTGTAGCAAGATAAAAAAAAGATGACGAAGTTCCCTTTTCTGTAACAATCTTCGTTCGTTCATTCATCATGTCGTCGTCTCACACGCCACTTTCCACAGCTTTCAATTTATTAGAGCTAGGAAATAAATGGTGAGAGACGTAGTTAAATTAAATTGTCACAATTTATTCCACTCTGTTTCACAAAAAGGAACTTTTGAAAATATTGAGCAAAATGAGAATAAAGAGAAAGCATTCGATTTCAAAATGTCATTGCACATGGGCTAAACGTTTTCACACCTGAAAACACAGCACCCAATCAAAAAATGTAACACTTTCCATTGTCGATGTAACATGGAACAGGCTGGAGATGAATCGCAGTTTATGCTACACATCACAGTGTTTATGCTATATACTTACCTATGTAGTATCTGGTTTTTGGAGAACTCGAGTCTCTACAGTCTACACTAGACTTGTAAATTGAGATGGGGCAAATGAGAAAGTTTTTAAATGTAGAGTCCTCCTCAGACAAAAGAAAAAGTAATGGAGTATATTTGCGTTGCGTGAGAAAAGTTTAGTTTATTTTTTTGCAACAGGAAAAAAAACTCTGAAGTTCCCTAACTCGTATCACAAAGGGATAGGTAGGATCGAACCGAATGTATGTAGGTAGGTAAATGATAACTTGATACATGTAAAATGATTTTCCACGTGAGCTACTTCCTAGTCATATATATTTCTAATATGATTGCTCCACCATTGTACCGCAGGGGTCCACACATTGTGAGGACGAGATGGCTTAGTTGATTAAGTTTCATCGATAATAAAAAAAAGGGGAGAAAGGGTACGTTCCCGTCTATCATCTTTCCACATCCCTGCATCTCATGAGAATTTGATAAGGTAGAGTGATGCCGATATTATATGTTTGGGAACTCACGTGTATGGAGAACATCCGTTGCATTATACACACATCCTGCAAGGAAATGTGTGTGTGGTTTGGTGAGTTAGGTTGATTGTGTATCCTCAACAAAGAGAAAAAACATATTTCGCAATCGCAACAAAACCTTAGCCATATAATCATGCTGTGCAACATCACGTGCTCACAAAATTTTGAATACATAGAAAAATGCAGTAATGATCCAATAATAATTATAGTATGTATGATATATATTTCTACGTTTAAAAACGTGGTCGTGAGTCTCTGTACAATTTATAGTACACTTTCCTTCTGCTGATGATCGCGCTGACAATGATGATGATTTTATGCTCATATTTTGTCGAAATTTAATGCTCTCAGACAATCTGAATTACAAAAGATGAGCAAGTCTGCTAGTCCAACCTATACTTACACAAAGTGATGTTTTTTGTGTGTGTCTTTTTACAAAGTGTCATTCGTGTGTCACGAGATTAGTGCTGGGAGGTAAAGATACGGGATATATAATTTAAAAACTTTCTACAAGATCAGCTTTCTTCACTTACGTACAACACCGCTTTGAAAAGGAATGTATAATATATTATCGCATTATAGCAAAATGAATAAAGTTTTATTTACGGTCTTCTGACCATCCGTTCAAAATTGTTGGACGCGACACGGGGATACTGGTATTTACTGATACTTGCTACTCTGACCTTGTACAATTTAAAATGCAAGGTTTCTCGGGAATTTAGCAATTTCATGACAGAAAACATAACAGCATTTTTTATTCGTTAGTAAGCACCACCACAGCATAACATTTACTGCACATATTCACGCCATGAGTCGAGCTTGCATCGAATTTCAGACTAAAGTTATATAGTTATATAGATTTGATGGTTGAGCGAACTTTGAGAAAAGGATGGGTAAAAAGGGTAACTTTTAGTTCATTTTCAACACAAAGTTGTTACAATAGACACTCCATGGAGCCAAGTCAGTTCTCTGAAAGAAGTTTCACGGATATACATAATCGAGTGCGACTCCACTTTCTGTGTTGACGTGAGTGGTGAGGTGAGATGATGCCCCTCCTGTTGATAGATATAGAAGGCAAGTATATTTTTAGACACTTTGTGCTCCTTACATTTTTCCAATCAATCTCCAGTGGAGAGGTGATATGAACTTCATTCTCGTGAATACTAGGCAGGCAGGCAGGCAGGCACTGCATCAATCTTTCCCCGTGTCATTCCCCTTCCCTCATCTATTTTCTCATGAAATGGGAGGAAAACTGGAAAACACATTTTGCAATTTACCAACATCACTTACATATTATGTACTGGCACTAGCAGCCCTGTTGTTACACAGCTCACAAAAAATTGTTCCAAGAAGGTAAACCTGCTTGGTCTATATGTCTCCCGAATTCATGGTTGCTGGAAATATACACTCCGTCGTACAAGGGGTTAATTTTCTTTGAAATTGTCAATCAGAGACCAAGAGCAAGCAGTTTGCATTTTTGTTCCGTAAAGGGAATGCTTTTTTGATTTAAATGAGCAAGATGTTTTTATATTTACAACATCCACTTGCTAGTATTACATCATAATCTGCCATTTCCACGAAGTCTGAACTGCAAACGGGAACACGACGGTAAAAACTTAGGTGGAGTTAGGTTACATACTTACCCAATATGGGAATATAAACAGAGGGTTGATTTATAATTAAGGATTATTTCATGTGAACTACACAAGTAGTAATAAAGTTTTCAACGAGCGAGTTGCTTCCCTCTCGTTTTCATTCCATCAGATCAGATCCGAAATGTACTAGTTTTTTTTTCTGTAAACTCTGCATAACTACCTAGTTTGGATAGAATATATATAGTCAGATTATACGAGGAAAAGAGCTAATATATGCTTACCCCAACCAGTCAGCCCTCCGAGAAATTACTCTAATCATTCCAACCTTCACCAGAGCTCCTTCTACTTTCACCCTCTCTGCAAAAACCATATATCTAGCTAGACCATACTTCAAGTTCAATTTACGTGTGTCTCTCCCACTCTATCTCATCTCCTCTCGTCGTGTGATACATGCAACTTACTTTGTCTTTAGCGCTGGAATGCGCTTCTTTAGATCTTAGAAACATCTACCAATATGTGATGAAGGTACCCTGACATCACCTCCAAAACTAGGACACTGAGCAAACTTAATTAATTTTAACAAACGTTTAATACATCCTACTAACCTTCACATACCTTGTTTCTCTGTGAGTTTAAGCATATTATGTACGACAAAGCAGAATAATATTCTATTGTGGAAGGAGATCCCGCATAGCGTCGTGCTTTTACTAAGCAATCTTGGGAGGAGGTCGGGTTTCCAGATTTTTCCCGTTCACGTTTCTCGCAAATTACGGAAGCGACTGATACAGCCGAGTATAGTATATAGTTATAGTGCTTTTATATATCTAATTTAAATTAAGACAGCCATGTATTTTTCTATATACCCCATTATAATTAACGGAGGAAGAAATATACGGAGGATTTTATCTGACTTGACTACGAAATTCGTTTACCCGAGCCATCTCGAGCTCGTTACTGATCTTGTTTTTCTTTTCTTTTCTTACATATTATGCCTTTGCCCCGTTGCTGCCGCCGCTGCTGTTGTGCTCAATAAACCAACAAAAACTGGCAATATGCAGCTCATGATTTGGCAGGAAGCAGTCAAGGAGGATTCAATGACCCTTACATAAGAGTGTACATGTCTCCAGAGGTTGACACAAGAAAAAGACAGACGAACATTCACAGGAATGAGCCTAATCCGTATTTTGATGAGCATTTCAAGTTTCCTGTCTCTCAGGATGATCTCAAAGAAAAAATTCTCATCATGCAGGTACATTTATACTATACACTTACATTTTGGGGTGTGAGTATGCCAAATGAATGCCAATGGAAAAACACACGAAGATGGAAAGCAAAATGAGCGAGAAAAACAAAAATAAACTTCCCAGCAACTCATTTGCTATGTTTTTTTGCCATCTCCAGGTATTCGACTATGATCGCTACTCAAGAAATGATGTAGTTGGCCAAGTGGCAATGAGACTGGAGGATTTCAACGTAACAAGCAACCTGGAAGTATGGGCGGAAGTAGTTAAAAGCAAAACTGTAAGTGTAATTTGCTACCATCATCATATAACACATTGTTTCCTTAAGTCTACAGTGGATACCCATATTATGTAGTATTTCCCGTAAGAAGATCACACGCACACACTGTGTAAACGTTGTAGTCTTCTAATTAGTGGTGCCTATAAATACACTCATTTCACGTGCGCAAACAAGAGGACCATTTTTTTTAACTCGGCAACAAAAATAGGAGAGGGTGATGATGATGTTCGCGTTAGGCATTTGCGTGGAATTTCATTAACAATAATTAAACATTGAGCCGTAGGTGGCACACGACTCGGTTTTTACAAAGTTTTAAACCGTTTACAAAGCAGTACCTCTTGTGAATCCGGCTCCGTATCTACTGATATATCCAAAACCCTATCATCCTAAATTTAAATAAATCTTCTAACATGTTATGCCTATCTGAAACCACTTAAAAATATTGTTGGCCCTGAAGTTCTCTAAAAAAGCAAGTGAAGTTTTCACAAGGTAGAGAGAGGGGCTGGGGCTAGGCAAGGGTTTGGCTGACGTAATAATTTGCCAATTTCAGCCATCTGGAGAAAGGCAGGAGCTACTGGTGTCCCTCTCCTATCTACCATCCGCAGAACGTCTCACAGTCGTCTTGCTCAAGGCTCGAAATCTCTACTCTCCACCAAACAAAGACACGCTTGGTAAGTTTTCTTGGTCACTTTCGCTAAATTATTTGAAGTATTGCTTGAGCATTTCCATTGAGCGTGTAATTTAACGTAAACGTATATAAAGGACAAGGCCTCCCTTTATGCATTTTTTTTAAAGAAAATGTGATTATCATTCGAAGGCTGCAATATTTTTATAGCAGAGGCAAGAGGCATATAGTGCCAGTGCCAGTTTGAATTAGATTAGCGAATGTTGAGCCTACGACAAAGGACAAGCTATACACTCGCTTATTGGCCCTTCCCAAAGGGAATGCATTATATTAAAGAGCTTAATATTTACACACACACACGTACGTACGTACCCGTCTCCATTACATTGTCGTATGGTGGTGATGTTTCAGATCCGTATGTCAAGGTCTACATGATCGGGAGCGGAAAGAGACTTAAAAAGAAAAAGACAACTGCCAGGAAAAATACCAACAATCCCGTATGGAACGAGGCTGTCTCTTTCTCCATTTCACCGTCAGCTTTGGCAACCGGCGCAATTGAGGTATGTGTGTACTTAAACTGCTTTATTATGCGTATACATACACTATGTATCAGCTCAGAGTGTAGGTCTGCCATCTGCCACTGGAGTAAAACTTTCTCTGTAAGCCAGCAGAAATCTAGATATTTTTTTTCAAGACTTAAAAAATTTCCCCAGAGAAAGGGGAAAGCAAGCACACCTCCTCCCTACAAATTTGAACAACCTTGAGAATTCCGGCAATCCCTTAGTTTGCAGTCTGCATAAGTAATCATAGCTAAATAAATCCCCTTTTTTGCTTTAACCTGTTCTGTAGATATGTGTACTGGACCAGTCTAACGATTTAATGGGAACTAGCTCTATCATTGGCTCATGCATCCTAGGACCTCGTGAAAGTGGATCGGAACTAGCTCATTGGCAAGAGATGAGTCAAAACTTTCGTAAATCTATTGCCATGTGGCATGTATTAACTTAAAAGTTTGATGAAATTATAGTACATTCCATCAACGTAAGCTATACCATCGTAAGTTTATAAATTATTTTAAAAAATAACTATCTGTTAATTACTTATCCAACCCGGCTGCACTTATTGTTCCACATTTTCTCAAAACTACTATTCTATTACAGTTTATTTATTACCCAAACGGGTTACTTATATATATATTATGTCAAGCCAATGCTAGGTGAATCCAGTGGAAATGATATTCGTTGATCCCTATAAAATTACTGATTACATAGTTAGGTGTAGTAGTACAATCCAGAAAGTTTCTAGTGTATTGGAGATTCCATGAAACACACATTTTGTCGGTCTATTAATCAAGTAACAATACCACAGAAAAAAACTATAGGCATATAGTATATAGGCATTTTTAAACCAGAGTTGTAGCCGTTGTTAAAAAAGCACATTTATCTAACACAACAGCACATACTAAAAGCCACACTGTTAACGTACTTGTGATGTGACGTGTGTTTGCCAAAAGATAACGGGGACAGATGGGGAAGTACGTATACCGATTAATCTCACGATGAGTGACATGCATTTTTGTAAGAGTTTTAACCTTTGGTTTTATGTCTGATTAAATTGATTGTGAATCACAAGGTTTTATGTTATTACCAAATTTGTGGAATTTTTCGCAACTGTTTTACGGGTACTGTAACATGTGTTGTGTATTTGTATATATACTAACTAGATCTGTCTGGACTGGAATGTCAATGAAGGAATTGTATGCAAACAGATTAGATATATTAAGTAGATATGAATAGGAAGTAAGTGTAAATTTAGGGAATGAACTGTGAAGTATGTATCGTGCGTACGTGACCATTTAACAATTTGACTGAAGTGGCTAAGATGTTCATTTTAATTATATCGAGATACTTGAGGATTCCCCTCCGCCAGGTAACTTTATGAAAGCTTTTATTTGAAATGAGCTACGTAAAACAAAAGAACCACTGATCTTCGAAAACTTTTTGGTGGAGCTTTTTAATTAATTTTGAAAAGTGATGTGACCTATGACAATCTATTCAACCTTGAACATTAGTATTACTTGCAAGTCTGCATGGTATGACCTAAAATTAGCAGATATGATGAACCGGTTTAAGTAATGTAGGAATAATTAAAACGGGGTGCGTGACTGCAGTTTTCTTGAATCCCAGCTAATTAATGAACCTCTAATCTAATGTGTAATTAGCAAAGTTATTCAAATGCGAGCATATACTTATATTGTCTGAGAAATCAATCATTGTGCATGTTTGACACGGATGAGGTGTATGTAAGTTCGTATGACTTTAATGTTTCAGTATGCCATACTTTTTGGTAGCTAACAATAGTAGCAGTAAGCCGGCAGTAATTTGTTATCACAGTTAAGGTTAGTATATTTGACATCGTAGTTAATTGCTTTGTTTGAAAAATTTGTATAGCAAGAAACTCTTTAAGTACAAATCATACACTTATATGGAAAAGTAAATATCATATCATTCAAATTCTCATTTACAGTCAGGTTTTAACTTTTACTAAAAACCTATATGTGACACTATATATGCACATTTTCATTGACATTGCGTGTTGACACCATAATTTTATGTTTCAGTTGGTTGAATGAATATGATGGTTATGAAAACAACAAGTTTATAGCTGTTGGGTTTAGGATAGAAAGCAGAGTGCTGTTCGTCATAACTAAAATATAATCCTCCTGATTTTCCTTGACATAGTAAGTCAGCATAAATGCGCAAAATGCATGAATGAAGTGTACCTCTATGACATAAAACGCTATAAAAACCGTCGTTCTCTGTCAGACCAGCTCATTACCAGACGCCAGTATTAATATAAATTGTAAACTTATAATTTCGAGATAAACTTTTTGTATGAGTAAATATTTTCAGAGAAAATCGAACCAAGGCGGAATTGTGTACATTGTTACATATTAGGTAATACAAAAAATGATGATGCGTTATTTATATTTTCTAGATCGCGATCGGTCTGTATATATAAAAGAAACAGGATGTGGGTAATTAGGCATACCGCATATTAAACACAACTTTGCCAGCATCAAGCAAAAAATATTGCTACTAATCAGCAAAGTGTATTCCAGTAAACGTTTGTTGTTGTTGATATCATATCAGTGACTAAGCTAGCTTAAAAATTGCAATTTTATCCGTTATTACGAATTTATCTCGACATGATTTTTGTATGTAATATTTTACAACTTGCAACATTTTAAGTGAGGCAGTTGCAATACTTTTCGGATTGAAATTAGACCCGTAAATGAGATAATCATCGGTATATGTCGTCATATACATATATTTCGTCCCAAGTTGGAAAGTCTCGTGTGCTTTCCTCTCATGGTTGGTATTATATGGAACACCACAGACGCTTCAAGCCCTTTCCCGGTGTTGGTTTCAACTCGTTTTATTGTAATAGACTATTTTATTGTAAGAGCAAAAATGTTGTTGTTGTGTGCGAAGATGAGAAGATTTGCAACAGTTTATGTTGACTTTGTTTTGTTTTGGAATCCCGAGGCTAGTTCTGACGTAAATGAATCGATTTATTGAGCAACTCATTTATAAACAGTTCAAGTTCCTATTAATAAACTGCATTGGTCCTCGTTTTGATGTATATTTGTAAATACGGATTAGCTCTTTAGCTGTAGAATTCCACTTCATTTAGCTAAATTATATACACATATTTACTTTTATAAACTCTAACAACATGATTGACGATACCTACATGTCCTGGGCCATTACAATTGAGGAAATGATGCGCGGATGGATTGAGTAACATCATTGTTTAATGATTTCCTACAAATTATATGCGTCTAATAGTTTAATATTCTAAACTCCACAGGGGATCTTGGTATTGAGGATATATTCACATATTATTTACTATATATGAGTCGCTAATGATAATGAAAGAGACGTATGTATAAAATACATGATGTAGGTATAAAGTTTTATAGATTTAAGGATTCATCTTTATGTATGCTAAGATTCAATTATCCAAATCATGTGAATAGATATCAAATTACAATTCAGTATTATAAGCGATATAATATATGTACCATTTTGTTTGTATTGGAAAAAATGTAATTGATGGCAATTGAATTGATGCATGTATACCGGATTAATTAGGAGGTTTACGAAAAAATAAAAGTCTAAATTTTATTTAAATGAAAGGGTGCACAAATACAAAACGTATTTTTTCTGCTGTCTCAGAGTGATCATGATCAGCATAAAGCTGCAACTTTGTTGTGATACAAAAGGAGACGCTTTTTTGCAACACTTGTTCTTGGTACTAATTTATTTATTGCATGCATGGCAAGGGTCACGTCGCAAATGTCTTGTTTATATTTCTCCCATCTTATTGGTTTCACTAATTGATGTTTTCCAAATACGGCCGCTTTGAGTCGCCAATATCTTAAACAATAACTGGATTAGGCGCTCTAGTGGAATATTTTTCAGTGTTTAGATTGAATTGTCAATCGCCAGACCATTTGATTGGCGTGATTTCCTTTTAATATTCATCTTCACCAACTTTATGTACATCATGAAGGTGCAATTGACATCGTAAGGTAATTGTTTGAGAAAGATTATTCTTCCGACTAGAGCCGTTTACTGGGTACCGTATCAGTATCACCATATGTATTTTTACTATCTTAATCCCAATACTACGCCAACTCAAACAAAAAATGATACACTGAATTCATTCAAGTTATTTCGAATGTTAAATCATGTTCTACGTCCGCATAGCGCATGTAAAATGCGAGATGAAACTAGTTTTATTCCAAGTTTCAGTTTCAAATGAATGAGTCGTTGTTAACACGATGCGATGCATGTTAATGACATCCATGTCAATTTATTTATAAAAAATTGACCAGCCAGTATATTAGGTTTCATTCAAACTAGGAATTTAATCGAATTACACGACTGTGAGACGATGAGATGAGGAAAACTGATGTAAAAAATACTACGACGTAGTAAAATGATGTCGACAAGTCTTATCGCGAGAAGGCACCGTACAGTCGTTCCAGAAAGTATTAAAGGAATATATTGCATCGAGATAAGAGAGGCTATGGGTTAAAATAAATACACAATTTCTGGTGATTTTTACAAAAGTGCTTTTAAGTGCAAAGTCGTGGTTTAAGTGTAACTGAAAGTATGCTGAGCTGAAAAATCATGTGCTTTTTGTGGATTTAAACCAACGCCATTTGTTCCCCTTGCCTTTTCATCATTTCATGCAAAATTTCGAGTGCAAATAGTCCTATGCACAAGTTAAATGCAAGCAGAAGATGAGTGAGCTGTTCTCAATTTTTCCTCATTGTGTAGATGTGTTCATTCTTACAAATACGTACGTTGTCAAATATCTCCCGCTAATTCCTCGTGATACAAATGCAATCGTAAAAGTCAACTAACCTGTAAATACGTAAAACAAGTTTCAATCATCATAATATTTACCATTGGAAAACTACAACGATATGTTGTTGTTAACAATTGCAGGGTCGCTTGATTGCTTTACGCTCTAACCTGCTACGCTTTATACGACATCATACCAATTCCATTGATCCTTTAATCCTACCTGTGCATCACTTTGTTTAATCTGTAACGTGTGAATTCTATAGTCGTCCTCTTTCACTATCACCATATCAAAACAAACCCCCATCATATATCGCCACGAAGGAATTCAGTAAACACGAAAAGCCCACTCACTTGAACAACTGCATTGTTTTGAAGTGGATTTTTACGGAAAGATGAGCCCATATCCCGTAGTCGTTGTTCACTAAGAAAATGCGCAATAGCGATGAGATGAGAGAGACCAAGAAGATGCACGTGGACAGATTCTGCTTCTGGCTGACCACTTCATTTCATTTGCACACGTCCATTACACTACACCTATAGCAAAAAATGCAGTGTTAGCCATTTGTGCACCTACTGCATGACTGCATCTATATATATCTATAGCAGCTTATCTATAGCAGCTATTATTGATAAGAAAACGTTGGTCATTGGTCTACTCATTCATGGCATATTAGTGTGCAGATAGAATGTTATGCAGTATGTTCAGATGTATGTATACAAAAAAGTACACAAGAGTACAGGATGTTGAGTATCGCGCAAAACAATACCGAGGTCATCGAAATTGGTTATTAAAGTTAACGCACTCCATATATATATTTTTTTGTGTGTTTTGTAGACGTCTTGTTTATGTTTTTGCGAACTTCGCCCAGAGTATATTTTTTTCAATCAAAATTCAACGCACTTCCACCCAGAGTTCAGTGCTGCCAAAAGTTGCGAAGAAGCAGTTAGTATACAAAGGCACCATAATATCATCCATCACACCAATAACACAAAACACAGGCAGACCGGAGGGGAGTCAATGAATCGTATCAATAATGTTTTGACCTACAGCAATAATTCAGTGGAAAAATATCGCAAAATCATGAGACTGCTCTAGATGAAGCGCAGTAATATAGATAGACTAGGTGGATTGGTAATTGGTAAGCTAAGCTGTGGCGTGGTCAATGAAATGAAAACACTGAAGGAAACTCTACACTTCGCATATGTGCATCTGTTGTTATCTCATATCATGTAGAAGCAAAAAAAGCGTCTGATTTTTAAGTAAAATCAGACAAATCGAGGTTTTAATTGTCTAATAATATAATCCTGCGAAGGTCGGTCGCTTGCATGAACAGTTGGGCTCGATATAACGGTGATAAATGTGGAACAGAAGAGGTCGTAAATAAATCTTTTGAAACAGGCATACCTATCTACATGTACTATGCATCTACATCTGGGAACATGAATAATATTTAGGATGTTTGCACGTCCACTGATTCATCACTAAAACGTTATCAGCAAACATTGTCCTCTGTAAACATTCCAAACATTTTGTTCAATAGTTGAAAGTGAAAGATTACATGACTTTTTAAACAGTAATGAAATGGAATTTCTTAAAAAATCACCGTCATCTAAATGTGAACCATAATATCCAACCAATACCAAATGTATGAGTCAATTCTTGTGTGCACATGACAGGCAAATAGGTAGATTAAAAAGCTTATATTAGTGCATATTATGAACAAGGTATGAACAGCTTACAATACACACATACACAATACAATAGTTAGCCAAGCAAAATGAAAACGTCTATTGTGTTCAAAATCTTCCATTGGAAATATTTTCATAGACATCCGTTCTTTTCCACCTTCGATCTCCGATAATGTATAAGTAAAAAATGTTTTTGTTCAAACCAAAAATTTCCTAAAGGGAAAGTCAAGTTCGTTGTTCTATAAACATTGGTTGTTTCGTTTCACATAATAGGTAATTATTTCCCGAGACCTTCATGCAGATGATGAGGTGATGTGATGATGCAACCGTCAATCCAAAATTGCAAAGTTGCTTAAAGTTGTTTTTGTCCTAATTACTAGCTATGTTCATGTGTATGTTTTCAAACAACTAACTGCAATCAAACAGGGAAGATGCGTCTGCGGAATTGCATGGTCCGTTGCACTTGATACAGGTTGCTGATGCAATTCGACAAACTCAACGGATCATGTGAGGGATGTGTGATCCTGTGAATCCCCTTATAAAAATACCAGTTGACCAAATATTTTCCTTGTTGTGGGATTGGATGATGGGAATAAGACGGGATGCTATTTGCACATTATATTATTGTAGGCGATGAAGATGAGATGATGCAGTGCAGGTGGTAAGTATAGATAATAATATGCATATCTATGTTGCGTTATTTAGATCCATATGTTTTCAATTTTCAAAGAAATATTATACTAGTATCATGTTTTTTCATCTTGATGGCTGCTAATGTATTTAAACACAGCCTTCTCAAAAACCGTTCTAAGAAATCTTGTCTGAAATGCATCTACTCCGTACGTAAGATAGAGTGTCGTGTGTTCACATATCGGATCACCAACACGAAATGTGGGCTGGCTGTATGAAAATATGTACAGCAAATGATACTTGGTGATAATAAAAGTTGAGTGTGTAGCACGGAGTGAAGTCTGAATCATCATAACATCATCATCACATGAATGAATATATATAAGCTACGCGAGCTTCTCAGAAGTGGCTTCAGTTTTCAGTTGCATTCTGTGAAGTGTGCAGTAATATCGTTCGTGAGCAATACAGAGAGCGTCTTTTTTATGCTCAGTTTAATTGTGTATCTAACTATATTTTTGGCGTTGTTGGTGTCATTTAAAGAAACCGTTGTTCAATTAGCACAGTGCCTAATTATACAAACTCACTTAGCGTGCATTTTTATGCGCCAACCTCTTGGAAAATTTTGGAAGGAAATCACTTTGTGAAAAGCGAAGCGTGCGTTTGTATTCGAATATTTTGTTGGATTCTCGAGTTAAATATTCTAATTTGGTGAGTGATGATTTCATTTATATTTGTTGGCATAAAATTAGCATGTGGAAATTAGCCCGAACCCGAACGAATATGTTCATAATAATCGTGCCCTTACGTGACAATTATGTGTTTTGGCTCCTCTACCACCACTCTAATTCATGTCTACGTACTCATGACATGACTCATGAATTTTGTATGTATAATGACTGTGACTGTTTTCTCTGTGTAGACCAAAATGACGATGCGATTTGGGTCAATCATCATTCACAAGCCAGATTGCAAGTCAGAAGCAGACTCTAGCAATTGCAGCAGTGACGACGCAGAGGTGGCAGAAATAGCAGAAACGGCTATTTTGAAATACATAGCAAGGTCCAACGCTTCTCGTGCCCGCAGATCCGAAAGGCAAAGGAACATGAGCAAAAACAAGAAAAACGGTCCTCAACTGCCTGCCCGACGATCAAGCACAAGTTCCTCCGACACCAACGAACTTCCCATTTTGCGAATTTTGACTCCAGACGAGGTGGACAAGTCACCACCTTTATTTCGGTCGCATTATGATCAAGACGTATCCAGTATAAGGAGTACGGAAGACAGTGACCGATTGGGATTCCGAGTTTTAACCTCAGGATCAAGGACGACAGATAACGCATTCCAGAGGCGTGTCGCGATTATTCCAGACGCAAAGGCGAATATGATTGAGGATTACATGCCAACTAGTGATGACGACGATACGGGTTCATTGAAAGGTTTCTCAAAGTTGCTGAGGAATCTCAACATTAGGGAAAGACTGCGACATCAAAAGGCTGAACAGGAACGACTGAACATTCACAAGCTTCCTGATCACATGAAGGAACAACTGAAGCATATTTACGTATACTAAAAAGCTATGAAAGAGTGAAACCATACCTGTTCAATTTAATATATTCCTGTTATCTTCATTTTACCTATTTAACACACATTCTGTGATAATGATTTTATTTTTTACCATAAAAGCACTGATGATTATGTAATACAATACTATTTATTGATGATGGCAATAATAGAACTTGGTTTGTGTTGTCTCGAAATGTTGTCTGGTAGAAAATATCCACTTACTTATATTACATAAAAGTGAGAGGGTACTCGTTGTTGTGACTAGCGATCCCGATCCCTGCACTGCATATAACCTCGCACAGGTGCATCACTTGCTCGCCATAATAACCTTCAGTGAATTTTTCAAGATCTTCTTGTGCAAGAAATTGAAGTTTGTCAGACGAAGGCAAGTCAAAAATGGCACACCACAGTCATTCTTTTATCATAAAACTATTACGTTTATTTTGCAAAGGATATAGGCTTATTTTATGCCAACATATATATAGACGTCACGTCCTAATCTAGTGGATGTTGCGAGTAAAAAGTCATATACAAGATGGTTATCATATAAATCTATCATCGCTAATATTGACTAACAGTGAAGCACTTGACTGCTAATACTATTAAAGCTACGTTAATTTTTCTTCTTTTTAGCCTGCTGACCCTGACCTAAACTCTCCTGATGCAAATTCATTAGTTCTTGCTGCGTTTCCATCGGTGCCGGCGAATAGCGACTGTATTCCATTGCATATTCACCCTTTCCTTGCGTCAAAGATCTAAGTTCTGATGAAAATCCAAACATATTATTCAGCGGTACTTCACTTTGTACCACAAACCAGCCTTCATTCTCATCTGTCGCAGTGACAATTCCTTTTCTTCTATTGAGTTGGCCCATTACTGTTCCTTGAAATTCGGACGGTGCTGTTACTTCTACACTCATGATGGGTTCTAGAACTTGCCATGCCCCTTCCTCGTAAGCTAGATACGTGTTCACAAAAGTCATCATGCAATTAGAGGCACGAGGTATACAAGTTTAAGTTTAAGGTTTAAAAGTCAAGGACAGTTGCTTAGATAGCATCAATATAGACCAATCAAAAGATATATAGCTAATTACTTTGTCTCATGGCTCCTTGCGCAGCAAGAATGAAAGAAATCTCGTTGGAGTCTACGATGTGTGAGGCACCATCAATGAGACGGAATTTGACTCCAGATACCTTATTGCCTGTCAGCCAACCCTTCTCACATGCCAATCTGAAACCTTTTTCAATGTGAGGTACAAATTGTTTTGGAATATTAGTTCCAACTGTTAGGTCGACAAACTGGACTCTTGTATTATCATGCGGTGGTAAAGGCTGGATTTAAAAAAAGATAAATGTAGTTTTCACATATACATAGCATGACCATATGACTAGCGTCTATAAATTGCTTACCTCTAAAACGCCAATGACACGGCCAAACTGACCTGATCCACCGCTCTGCTTTTTGTGAAGATAATCAAATTCACATGGTGAGACGATAGACTCACGGAATGAGACTTTAGGTTTACCCATAACGACTGGACAGTTATACTCCCGCTCCATTCTCTACAATATTAACGAAAATTCAAACATGGAGGTTTATTAATACCAGCGAGGATCTTATTCTATGATTAATACTATAATAACTTGTAATTAAAACAAGATTTAAATATTGGATGATACCCATACCTGAGCATATATTTCTAAATGTAATTCGCCCATTCCCGAAGCGATTGTTTCCTTATTGTCGGTATCATAGTATATCTGGTATGTAGGATCTTCTTTAGTAAATCGTGCAACAGCTTTAGAGAATTTTTCAACGTCCATATGGTCTTTAGGCTTAATACTCATAGATATCACAGGATCAGGAACAAAAATTGATTCCATTGAAAGTTTCAGGTCTTTCTGAGCGACAAAAGAATCACCGCTGGCACAATCCACGCCAAACAGGGCACATATGTCACCAGCATAAACTTCATTTACATCCTCCATTTGATTAGCATGCATCCGGATAAGTCGCGAAACTCTAATCTACACAATGAACCAAGGGTCAACATACACGTTTCACTTTGCAAGAGTCATTTCAACTAAGCTTTTGTTACAATCAAACATACTTTCTTTGTAGTTCTTGTATTAAAAATGTTTTCGCCTTTCTTGAGCATCCCCTGGTACACTCGAACGTATGTAAGTTGACCAAATTTGCCAGCCTCTAATTTGAATGCGAGTCCACAAAACGGGTTCTTACTTGATCTTTCCGGGTTCAAGCGAATTTTTTCCTTCTCCTCTCTGTTAACAACATAACAAATTAAGCAACTATATTTGTACTTCATTTCATGACTATTTGTACCAACTTACTGCTGCTCTTTTACTTCGTCAATAAATGCGTAATTATTAATCTCCGAAGGGTTCGGCATAAAATCAATTACTCCATCCAGCAATGGTTGCACTCCTTTATTTTTAAGAGCAGATCCCAAAAGCACTGGAGTAAATTCTCTCTTCAAAGTTGCCCTTCGAATCGCCGCTATTACAGAACAACGCATATGAACTAATAATGTAAGTTATAGAAAGTTGGTGAAACTAGGTAAATGCATATCACCTTTCAATTCCTCTGCAGTAGGTTTCCTCTCCTCAAGAAATATTTCGCCTAAAGTTTCGTCGACGTTTGAAACGGCTTCCACCAGGCGTTGGTGGTATTCACTCTGTCTGTTGTAACATATCTTGAGGAATTTCTCCATATCTTACTGTGTCCCTGTGAAAAATAAATAACACTTTATTCACCAGTGTTAACAAATTAAATCAAATATTTAGATTCCTCAGGCCTCATACCCAAAGTTTCCTTCAAAATATATGGCTCTCTTGTCAATAATGTCCACGATTCCAGAGAATTCCGATTCCAAACCAATAGGGAGATGAATTAGGGCTGCATTATGACCAAGTTTAGCCTTCAATTGACCCAGTACTCTAAACGGGTTAGCCGCCATTCTATCCAGTTTATTAATAAATGCCACGCACGGTACACCATATCTTTTCATTTGTCTGTTCACTGTCATCGTTTGACTCTGAACGCCTCCAACGGAACATAAAACGAGCACTGCTCCATCAAGTACTCGAAGAGCTCGCTCTACCTCCACAGTGAAGTCAACGTGCCCTAATGAACAATTGGTACTCAAACATTAGATAGCGGTTCAATCAAATCTTTGAAAACAATACAATTTAGAGATTTCAATTGTCAATTACCTGGTGTGTCAATGATATTAATATTATAGTCTCTCCAAACCGTGTAGGTGGCTGCAGATTGAATAAAAACGAGCACTGCTCCATCAAGTACTCGAAGAGCTCGCTCTACCTCCACAGTGAAGTCAACGTGCCCTAATGAACAATTGGTACTCTTACATTAGATCGGGGTTCAATCAAATCTTTGAAAACAATACAATTTGGAGATTTCAATTGTCAATTACCTGGTGTGTCAATGATATTAATATTATAGTCTCTCCAAACCGTGTAGGTGGCTGCAGATTGAATTGTTATCCCTCGTTGTCTTTCTAGTTCCATTGAGTCCATGGTTGCTCCCACATTATCCTTTCCTTTAACCTAAAAACGACAAGAATTCAATTACAATATTATGCTTTTTTTACAGTTTTTTTTTTCTAAAGTATTTGATATTTTAATAGTTACCTCATGCATTTCACTAATTCTTCCAGTATAATACAAAATCCGCTCCGTCACTGTAGTTTTACCGCTATCAATATGAGCAGATATCCCAACATTCCGGATTTTACTTAGTTCGTAGTGTTGCGCTGGAGTCACAAATCGCGCAGGGTTTGCATACGACCGGCGAATTTCCCAAAAGGATTTTAGCCTTTTCGCCGAATTTACAGCTACATTCGAAATCCCCAAGGATTTTGTCAACGCTGGGAGCAGCATCTTGCCTTTTCGAGTTTTACAAAAAATCTACTAGAGGAGGAACAAGGACAAAACTGACAAATAGCCTAAAAGATTCCTCCGCACCTCCAAGGCCCCAATGAGTAGTGACTAGACACTCCAATTACTAACCAACCGATCAGCCGATCACTGGCTGATATTTTAATCCTAAAAACTATTCAAACTAGCAATTTGAAACAAAGTTGGTCTATGACACGGGAATATTCACAAAAGTATTAAAATCACTGGAGTTCACTCATTTTCGAACCTCTCCTTTGGAGCACGTTTCCAAGCTCTCCTCTTCTTGATATGATGAAAGTGTGAGAAACGGAGATCAGCAAATCAGCACTCTTTTTGGGACAATATGATCTGTGCTGGACAAGTTTGAGTCGCGCGTGAGGATTCTCTCAATGACTCTGGCTCTACTGTACTCTGGAGTCACACCGTTCCAGAGTTCCATTCCAATCCTTTCCTTTTATGCAGCCCTATCGTTCCAGAAGAGTTGGATACTTTTGTGATTTATGAAAACACATGTATTAATAAAACCATTTAAAAAATTATATATTTTTCGCGTTTTTCCTAATTTTATTTGCAAAATATCACAAAAATACAAAATATATATCATGAATGAGGTTCCTGTGCACAGTCAGTGTTTTGCACTTTTCGTCTTCTTGTTTAAAGTTTTTGTCTTCTCAAATTGGGATGCCATTGCGGGATAGTAGGGCGATGACCGGAATGACATGTTCCCCGGTGTGGACGTCGACGTGACTTGCTGGATTACCTCATCTGGCGTTCGTACCAGGGTGACGACAACCGGGCTGGGCCTGTATAGTTCCCCCTTGTACGGGAAAATGATTTGCTTGGAGAGAAACGCCTGATC
The DNA here is from genome assembly GCA_036850665.1 of Dicranocentrus wangi. Taxonomy (NCBI): domain Eukaryota; kingdom Metazoa; phylum Arthropoda; class Collembola; order Entomobryomorpha; family Entomobryidae; genus Dicranocentrus; species Dicranocentrus wangi. The sequence goes on from JAANSN010000845.1 coordinate 29,652, forward strand.
CGCCTTGTTTCTTGATTTTCGAATGGGGATGGCCCCGACTAAACCGTGATACTTGCTCATTTTTGGCTTTTTCTTTGTGTCTCCCCCGCCGCCTTCCAGCTCTTCGGGAAAGTAATCACTGAACATGTTTAGAAATGTGGAGTTCATGGAGGGACTGTCTGTTGGAGGGCTTGGCTGAGAGACGCAGTCGTCCTCCTGAGCTTCTTGGAGGGTAAGCAAATGGTCGTAATATATATCCAAGTTTACTGTTTGAATCCACTTTTTTCCCCGTGCGGCTGCTGGAGTGACGTTTATTTCGGAAATTGGTATTCCACGAGCTAATTTATTGGCTACTCTGTTATGGCTGCGGATATGCTCCAGCTTCATCATTTCCTTGATTTTATTACAGTTTAAAGGATTGGTGGTGGCGAATGGTGGAAGGTTGGGGTCCTGAGGAGTGAGACCTGGCTCTAACTTGGGGGAAATACAGTGTGAGTAGTAGAGTTCACCGGCTAGTTGCTTTCCAGCGTCAATAAGACCTCTTTTGAAGCCATGATTGCTGATTTGTAATCTGTCAATGGGGTTTACGGGTTTGTGCTTCCGAAATGTTATTTTTAGTTGGCTCTTTGGGTTTTGGTGGACTGTAGGTACTAGAATAGGAGTTTTATTGGCCGAATTGGCTTGGTTGCCCTCTTTGCGACTAACTGTACGTGCAGGTTCGCTTTTCCTGCGTTTAGAGGTTCTTGGTGACTCTAACGGAGTGGGCGAAATCTTTTCACTTTTCCGTTTACGAGAAGATCGACGCAGGACTGGTGTTTCAGTGAAAGCAACGCTGCGACGTTTCTCCGCACGAGTGCGGCCGCGAGTGTTCCCCAAAGGCACTTTGATGTCCTCGCAGACATTCAATGAGAGGTCCAATTCAGTCCCAAATTTATTCAGTCCAATGTCTACTGACTCGTTCAAATCGAGCAGTGAAGACACATCCATGTTACATAGCATGGAAGATTCAAATAGTGACGGTGGTGAAATGTCTTCTGTCAACTCAAGCTCATTACATGGTAAGACTTGTGTTTGTATGTTGGGGTCATATTGGGCGTCGGGCTTTCGCTCTTCATACTCATCATAAAATGGCCTATCATTGTCTGACTCTGGAACAACTTGATTGTCTGCTGGCAACACCCTGAACAACCACGAAAAATCATCCAGTTCGTCAGGAATATCCGGGACACAAAACTCATCATTGGCAATAATTTTCTTATCTTCTGTTGCATGATGGTGGTGGTCAAAGGTTGTTGCAAAATCCTCCATATCGAAGACAACTTGTGTGTTCTCGTCCTCCATAAATGGGAAGCACAGCATGGTTTCATCTGAAATCAATAAATCAAATTTCACCTAATGTGCTTTCACAATGTAAGCTGTTACTTTTTTGCACATTATTGTTACGAACCCATTGTTAAATTCGAGAATCCTATAATTAGGCTATCTTTTGGATTGCACAGTCACGATTAAAGTAATAAAAAGAATTTACAATTTCTCTTACTATGCATGCATGCAATGTTTATTCGAGATTGTTTCGCTTAGTTTATTCACATTGACAGGACAGAGTCTACAATCTGCTAAAATATTTTTTGCATTTACTTTGCATACATTTAGTTTTCTCAAAAATCTGCATGCTAAAAAGAACTTAAGTAGTGACGGTGTTTAACATAGGTATTTATAATGATGCTTCTGCATCATGTCGTGAACCCTAAAAACCATACTAAACTTTTGATGAATAAAACACGACAGAAATTTATTCAACAACCGACATGTAAGGACAATTTCATGTACATAATCTTACTAATATAATACAAACATGATCATATTATTCTGCATAATACTGTAAATGGGATGATTATTGATTATCATTGTACAAGTATTCAATATTCAATAATCTTTTTCCCGCATCACAATAAGTCATTATAACATGTATAAAATTTACAAAACACAAATTGATTAATATATATAGAATCAATATATGAATATAACAGTATTGGTACACACATTTACTCTTTTTGAAACAATTTGAAACAGGATAAACAATAGCGGACAATGATTATTGCGCTGTTTTGGACACTTTTTTGGCATGCCTGTGTGAATAGGTAAATAAATGAGGATTAGCATAGGTAAATGTATACCAGGAAATCATTAGCATAATATACCTATCTCACACTACCTGATATATTCATCGGGCTGCTAATGATGATGTCTGGCTGACTTTTTCTTCGGAGCAAAGTAAGAATTGTAGAAGAAGTGAGCAAACAAGAGCAAGTACGACAAGTACATGACCAGAGCCAATTTGATGTTGTGCAATTTTCGGGAGCATGGTAGGCCTTGAGCTGAAGAAAATGAAAACATTCAAATCAATCATAGAAAAATTCCGAGATACGTAAAGAAACATTATATCTAAATGACGGTTTATATATTTAGGTAGTATTTCTTTACACAAAATGTAGAACCCATATATGTTGAACAAGGTTCCACCAACCATTTGAAGGATTTGCAATGAAGTGATCATCATCGATATACCCTTGGGTAGCTTGAATCCCATGGCCTGCCAAGACACAAAGGCGTAATGTATTCAAAGCATAAATCAATAGTCGCCCGCATGGTCCGATTGAAATTGATTCCCATTATAATACTAACTTTTTATGTAACGACTGACTGACTATATAGCTCAAAATACATTTTAGCTATATTTGTGTTGATTGCTACTCATACATACATATATTTATAGACACGTTGTAAGTTGGACATACCCGGAGAGCGTAGTATGTGTACATCAATGTGTGGACAAAGTAATTCATAACAATGAACCAGCGGTGGCAGGGATCGCTGTCTTCATACGTGTACCAGGTGTAGAAGCATCACAGTTGTATGATGATACCTGTCACGGGTGTCATTTCAAATTATTACGCCGATAATATACATCAAAGTCGAACGAAGGCAAAGAGCATGGGACAATAGCCACGACGTACTCCGTAACGCAAAGAAAATTGAACCATATGGAGTATATTTTATTTTATATTTTATTACCAGTGTAGGAACATCACAGGCCGCTTTCGGAGCACAAGAAATGCTGTATCCCCAAGTTCAACCACTTTTGAAAGAGTTCCAATGAATGACCAGTATGCAGAGGCTGAATTATAATCGTCCCTTAAAGTCATCAAAAACAGAGCATACATTTAAGCAATTTGTTAAATATTTGTGCTGGGTTGTATGTATGTGACAGATAAAATATTTTTTGTAGGTTGCATAACTCATGATCATAATTATAGCTTTACTATGTGCCATGAAAGCCCGTTCCTCTAATAATTCCTCATTATAACGATTATCCTAGTGGAAAAAGTTTTGATCTTGGAAGTTTTTGTGTTGGAAGTTGGGAAAGCGTAATCATAAGACATGAAAAATTAATATCGTTGCTGCTACATTCATGCATGCATGAAGTCATAAAAAAGCGATATCCTATCCTTGGCACATTATATGGAATACGCAGGAGCAACCCTTAGTTTAAATATGTATGGGCGAGTGCGAGAAAAACACGGAAAACATTTCACACGTTCTATCTACATACACGATAAAGCATCCAACTCATTTCCTTCACAACTATTCATGCATGCAGAGCAAAAATAAAAACCCGAAAATGCCTTTTACTTTCTACACGACTTGGTAAACATTCCCAAGGATTTCGCCTTAGAAAAAACTATATCAAACCTATGGTAAATGGATGAACGGAAATGCACAGAGCTTTCCAAATTCCTCCAGTTCCGTACCTATATAGAACATTTAAGGAGTTTGGTTTTGGTTTGGGCTTTCAGAACTTTGAGCTGCTGAGTGCTTATGCTGTCCTCAACATGTACTACTTCCACTACTCACCTATCAAATGTGCATTATGGTTTTGTTGTATACACAAGAAGAGAAGAGAAGAGAAAGCAAACTGTGTAGTACAGAAATTCCCTGTCCAAATGTTTTTTTTGTTGGAAAGGGATTCCTTTGCATGCATACATTTCCATATGTTCAAGCATTCAAACGAGATGAGAAAAAGAAAAGAAGAATAACATAACACAACAGACTCACTACCGTAATACGAGTAAACCCCTACCGAATGCATGAAATGCGGTAAAATCCATTACTCGGTCGATGAAGTAAATGCACCACTTCTGGGATTGAGCGCAAAAATCCAACCAGAGAGAATGCGGCAAGGAGCAGGTTCCAGATTTTCAACAGATTGTCAAGTTTATACGGCTGTCGCCCCTTCATCCATTTCTGGCCGAGAAAGATTCCCATAATGTACATAAATGAAATGTGTACAGCAAGCTTCCAATTTTGTCCCATCCACAACCTCCATTCATTGTAGGGGAAGGCCTTTTCAAAATCTAAAATTTCCATGTACGAAGGCCCCTCCACTGGATCCGGGTACACGTCAATACTTTTCGACATTATCTCAGCCATTGCGTCTTGACTGTGAATATTCTCCATAAATATGTCTTGCGGCTCTTTCTCCATGATGATGATGATGGGTAATGCAAAAAGAGTGATGCGAACTCTGTTGCTTACTATAGCTTTCTTTCACCAAGCAAAAGCAGCAGCAAAATGTGAGTGAATCTGCCTACAATTTAAGCGGGTTGAACTCCAGCAGCAGCAGCAGCCTTGTTGCGTACGGACTTTTTCAGGCAGAAAATATGTCTCTGCAAAAAAATGCAGTGTCTTCTTTCTATCGTGCACGTAGTATAATATCGCGGAATGTGGGTCACGGTTCTACTTTTATGAGAGCTTTTCCACACTTTATTTAATCAACTTATAGGATATACAAAAGGAAAAGTAAATTCCACCACCGCAACATGCAAAGCTCGCTCGCGATGATATTCAATGATGATGTTGCAGTATTACAAAACTCGTGACTTCGACTTGGAGCTTGCTGGCTTGAACTGAAGCCAAGAGGAATGTGGTGTGGTGTGGTCCCCTCCAGTCTACTCAAACTCCTGCAGAGTACTGAGCCAAGTCCGGAACAGAAGCCCAAGCTAAATATACTTGCGTTGCTTGCTTACGCAAAACTGGAAAAAGCTAGAGCCCAAAAATTTCCTATAAAAGCCGCCTGTCCACTTTTTTTGTAGATATCTGTCCGAGGAGGAGAAATCATACTGTGTAGTTTAGTGGAGTAGTATTATAGTATTATGCCTGGTGGAAGTGTGTGTGTGTATTTCTTGTTTCGTACGTGCATGTATTTACTGACACATGCTCTCACCAATGCAGGACTCGAGGGGAAATGCAAGACTCTTGCCTGCCTCTTGGCAAATTGGATATGCAGAAAGAAGGAAACGAAGGGAGAAGAGCACAGCGACAGCCTGGGAGAAAGTAGACTGGGGTGAAATATAGGAGTGATAAAGTAATTTCATGGACAGTGTATGGGACATCGCGGAGCATGTTTGCACCGTCTTGCTTCTGACTGAACCACCTTCTCATAACATGCAAGGGGTATTGTATCATTGTATCACATTGTATGAGTCATGGTTGCTTCAACCAATATAACGGGATTTTATGAGACGCGACCTGGAATAATAACTCATTTTTCATTTCAAAGAAATCAGAATCTGCATTTTTTTCTTTCTTTCAAAATAAGTCCACACATGTTTCGCATGCAAGAAGTACTTATGTGAAAATACGGTGGGGATAGTTGTTCAGCAGGGAAAGTATTTCCTGGAAGCACTTTCCTTTGAAACCTATTTATTCCCCTCTGTTATATACTCGCTTTCGCAATTTTATTCACGGTGTGTTGAACTACTAGCACCTATTTTGATGCATGATACCATCATGTTGACAGATTTTGTCGTTTTTATGTAAGAGGGGAAATAATAAGTAGAATAATATTTCAGTTTTTGCTATAAATATAACTTTATATGTCATACAGTTGGATGGAAACTTACGTTATATTAGCTATTATATTTGGCCATGGCTGGAAATATCCTCTTAATTACTTTATGATAAAAATAGCTTGTTACTGAAATAATGAATCCTTTCTATTCAATTATATGTTATTTTGTCTATATACATATTTTGCAGGTATAACAGGTGAAGCAGCCTAATTTGGCGTTTTCCCTCTATATTTCTCATAAAATCCTCTTCACGCTCTGACTGACGTAATTATCTACGATCTTCATAAAAGTTTTAGAGTAGCTTGGCCCGAAAATTACAATTGTAAGCTAACTCGAAATAAACTTTAGTAGAAATTAAATTTATTGCGTCATAGTATTGACACTTTATTATCAGATAATGATAATGTATTTTTCCTAAAGTCGCAAATGTGGGCTAAATATCTCATCCAGTTTTAAAGTATTCGTCTTGGTTTTCAGGCCTAAAGAAAAGTTGACTACAAGTCACGCTCACAAGCAAAATGGAATTTTTCACATGATAAAAGGCCTTTTGAATAGTTAAACCCCACTCTGCTGCTGCTCCCCTAAATCAATAAGATTGAAGCTCTACATACAACAATACTGTAGGATGTTTCGTCCCCAAAGAATAATTATACTGGATCGTTTACAAAGCGAAATCTGACCTCGACTATGCAGACGGTGGATGACTTGTATGTATACCCTCCCATATTGGAAATTGACCGATTTATTGCCATGTCTGGTGTAAAAGGAAAAAGCGGTTTTCTCCAGGGAACATGGCCAATATATAATACCAATACAATCCTAAGACTAATTTAGTGAAATGCAAAATGGAAAAGTATAAATCGAACCGAATTCGAACGAGAACGACGTTTACACGGCTTCATTATATGTGCATAATACAAGTCGCCGTGAACTATGAGCATAAAACCCGTGGAAAAGCAGCAGGAATATGTTTTGCTTTCTTGTTCGACAACTCCCCGTCCCTGACGCTGACGACTCTCTCTTTTATACCAAGAGTCAGCAACCCTTGCAAGCCCCATCAGGCATAGCGCATATTATATGATATACTCCTCCTCATACAAACATTCGCCATTCAGATCATCAATTATTGCTTTGAATGATTTATGATTTAGTTCGGCGAACATTAATACGGAATACCGAACCGTCGAGAGGTACATGTATACCATGACTGGATTGCTTTCATGTATAATATGATACTCCATACAATACGCTGTGTGGAAGTGGTCACCGAAAGCCGTAAACCATGCGGTGGAGTCAAAGTGACAGAGTTTTAGATGATAGCTTTCTCTTCTTTTATTTCAGAAACGACCCATTTCTCGTTCCATTTGATGGTTACAGGAAAGGAATTATTGATGACAGCTAAGCGAAACACACACTTGTGTCCTACCATCATCATCAATACCGTTTTCTACACGTAGACAATACGAAATATTATACAAAAAGCTATATACACATTTTGGCTCTACTTTCTAGACTATAAAGATTATCTCCTTCAGCTACATTTATAACGTAGTATATAACCTGACTATAGAAAAATGAGTCACCCACCCACAAGGAAAAGTGGAATACATATATATTATTACAGTTAGCCTACAGAACTTAACTTTACATTGTACCAACCAACTCCACCACCGTCCAACTTAATTTCAAATAGTCAACCTCACAAAGTACCATTTACCCGTTTACAATTTACAATATATAATATTTCATCCGAGAAATGGCCAAAATACGTAATATCACAAAGGATAACAATAAATTATTGACCACTTTCCACACTTTATGGACTTTTGGAAAATGTGATGGGGGATCGACTCCTGGCGCTTAGATTGGAGAGGCGTGAGACACTTCGGAGTCTCGCATGACTTGCAAAACTGCTACGTTTACGTTGGAACTCCTTCCGCGGGCAGTTCCACAAGGTACATTCCGTCTTCTCTGGAGCTTTAATTCCTTTGCGTCGTAGGATTTGCAGCTTTGACTCCCGAATCAATTCCGACTCCTCGTAGTTGGCCCGTTTCTCCATTTTCCACTGACGTTTCGACCAATGGTTTTGTAACCTCTTTAACGTTTTTTGCACTCGAACTATTTTTCGGTTCGATGTCACAGCCGCTGCAATTTGAGACTGTCGCCGCTTCAAATACCAGTGGTCAAGTCCATTTTTGTTTTTAAACTTTTGCCCTTCCTCTGGCCCTGCAGAAAAATAGGGAAAAACATTTTTTTGTTATTAATTTAATTAGTTATTGCAATTCCACGCAGCTTTTTGTTTTGGTTTTTTTACCACCGTTGTTGGTGCTTACTTTTCTTGCTTCCGTGACTGGTTATTATTGGAGGTAAAAGGTAGTATCCTGCTGCGGGTGGCGGTTGGGGTTGTAGCAACTCATTCTCTCCAAGTAACCGTATTGTTTGTTGTGGCATCATCATGGTGTTGAGTTCCGTGGACGGGAATCCTGTTGATAAATTCACTTGGACAGGAACAGGAACTTGAATGGTTGCATGAGAAAGGCTTTCAGCGACTTCCGCATTGCAGAAAACACAGGGAGAAGATGGAAGTGGAGCTGCGGCGAGAGGGAGAGGAAGAGCGTTTCCAAAAGGAAGTGTTTGGGAATGCATAATAACACCTCCTGGCATAGCAGGGCATCCAGCGTGGTGGTGGTGGTGTGAGGATCCATTTAAAAGATTAACAAAACCAAGGGCTTGATTTCCAGCTGACGACGTTCCAGCAGCTCCTACTGAATTATTGAGTGAAAACGAAGGGCTCGCCAAGCCATACATTGTTTTTCCGCTGTTTATCGATTCCCTTTGTCAATACATATATGAAATGAACAATAATTTCGTTATTATTACGGTTGTTGTCCAAAAAAATCAAACTGCGCGTTGAGACTGACTGGCACTGGCACTGGAACTACTAGTACTAGTGATGTGATGTGATGGGTATATGGGGAGGAAATGAAATGAAATTTTGTTTGATATGCAAGTGATATTTGCTAGATAATGGATGGTGAAGTGAAGACCATCATATCGATCGTGAGCGGGTACAAATGAGAAGTGATAAATACTTTTGTGTATTTCTATAGATAACAGCTAATAAGAGAGAAAAATAAGGCAAAAAGAATACTTTAATGAACAAAGAATGTACGTAGGTACATACATATGTATTATTATGCCCTGTTATCAGCTATTCAACATATTGTTGAGCCCTTCCGCTAGTCCTACTATGGAATCCCACAGCGAGCCTTGTTGAGGCTCCCCTGCTTCCCAAGTGTCTCCATTCCCCTCATGACCGTCGTCGTTGTCGTCACCCGTCCCGTTTTCATCTTCCCTAAATTCCATACTCTCACTCGCTGCAAATGGACCCATTTGGAGTTGCTCTCCCATTGCAAGTCTTTCTGACTCCGGGTTAATGGCATATAGCAGTGTTTGCTCGAAGCTGTCAAAGCTTACGTGATCTCCAAGAACTATTTCATTAGAGTAGGGGCGTCCTTTGGGAAGATCGTTTAATGTTCCAGTCAAATTTATTGTGAAGGGTGGATTAAGGGCAGCCATTCCACATGAGGGCAAGGAGAAACTCCCGGTCGTAAAGTGGACCAAGTACGAGTGTTCCAGCTCGGTCATATTCTCGATTGCAAGCCAGAACCAATCGATAACTTTCTTGGAATCTATTTGTCGTCTTGTGATGCTGGAAATCAACCCGTTGTCCTCTTCTTTAATTATGCGATGGTTATGTTTCATATCTTTAATGCTGAATTTGCATCCTCCTGATATACTCTTCTACCAAAGTTAAAAACGATATTATTATCATCTCAAGACCTTGTTGTGAAACATTGAAAAAATGGGTTTTTTATTTCACCTGTAAATCCTCTTCATTAAAATTGCAAAAGTTGTCCTTGTCAATTACTTCATATAACCCATTACGAAAGGCTTTCATCTCTTGCTCTACTGGGTGAATCATTTTATCGTAGGTTAAGAGGTTTAGATAATATTCCTTATTCTCGTTAGTGACGGGGGTTATTGACCCTTCGCGAATGAGGTTTACCACTTTCTGTGTGGTAGTTATATGTTATTTGTATTAATTAATTAATTAATATAGCTCTTGGAGTCACCTAAAATAATTAAAACGTACTGAATCTGATGAAGACGTAGGCAGGGTTGTAAAGGTATAATCTTTATCAGTCATATCAGATTCCAGAATGGGTTTGATTTTCCGAAAATATCTGGGATCATCCATTTCCAGAAACTTAAATATCAAGACATTAAGTTTTATCTTCAAACTGTTGCTATTTATATTCTCTAGGAATTACTCTGGTTTGTTATCCTCTTTCTTACTTTGAAGTGCATCGGATGACCCAACACAAAAGCTAAAAAGCTTGTTGTGAATCTCACATTATTCATATTTGTGCAAAGTGTCCGTAATAACGCTTCCACTATAGCTTTCCCCAGAATTTTCCCTGCCAGTTTGTACACCTCCAGGGATTTGTGACTAATAGTCGCAGACACGGGATGGATAAGTTTGGAGTCCGGAAACCGTTGAAACAGCCCATTTTCGCCATTTCTCATGAAGAATTCTTCACACAACTGGTTCAACCAGGATGTGGCTGAGAGCGTTATCGGCTGTGGCATTGGAACCTGACTTTTATACTGGATAGAAAATGGCAAAAGCCATGAATCTTGGTCAGTCGGCACTGCCTTCAAGGTACTTTCAATTAAGTCGCCTTGTTCGATCTCCAAAACCATTTCCGAAGTGAACCAAAATTTTAAAAAAGAGTGGGATAGCTGCCCCTTTAGTTCATGCCTCTTCTCTTGGAAAGATTCTCCTAACCTTGCTGTGCAAAAATACGTAATTTGTATAAATTACGTAAAATGTGAAACACATGATAATAAATACATATATATGCATGTTTACGCAAAACAAATCCTTGATTGTGAGCAAACGTTACAAGAAGCATTCTTGAAGATGTCGGTTCCAGATCGATAACCACTGAGGGTCGCAGTCCATCCTGAACAATGAATGTTAGCCCTTCTGTCTCATTTGTTGCATATCTGCTCTGATGGAAAATGATCTGCAGGAAGGAAAAAACAAAATTAACATTTGCCCGAAACTTGCAAAACCTCGAAATGAATTCTCAATATTGTAGAATTATTTTAACCTTTGTTTTTCCGTTAATAGGAAATTTTGCACACGGAAGCAGAAGAGATGCCACCTTGTACGATGCAAGCACCAAATCGTTTGGAGTTACTCCAACATGGAAATCTGCAAACTTGTCGCAGTCCTCAAGTAACGACATTTTGCACGGGGTATTATAAATCGCAGTACCAGGAAATCTGAGGAGCGAGTATCTCTTCTGAACGTCTTCCTCTTCATTTGAGGACATGCATATAAAAATTCTTTGGGCTATTAAATCTCCTTGTACTGCACGATCCTCGTATTTTAAAACACAGTGGTATACTCCAGGTTCGTCAATTTTGACTTTCAGGCAAATGCTATCAGCATTTGGCGATTCCTCCAAAGGATCAACTGCGTGATAGCAGAACTCGTACTTTCCTGGAGCCCGATGGCTTGTCTGCCGAGTGCAATTTAAGCTCCCAAATTAGCTAAATTATATAATTTACGTATTTACGTGTAAATAAATGGTTTGACTTACGTCATATAGCTCAAAGCTAAACTTTTCCAAAGGGAGTTCATCCACTTTGCACTGGTTCCCGTACCTGTCCTGCACTTGAATTTTAAAATACTTTTGGCTGCTAGCTGTGCAGCAAAGAACCCGTGGATTGTGCGTTCCAAAATCTATTGTTTTGTGGGAAGGCAACTCTGGCCAGACCTCAAAAGAAAACCGTTCATCCTCTGCCAATGAAACTCCCTGATATTTAACCGTCAGCTCGTATATTCCAGCAAGGCGGAGGGAAAATTTTCCGGTGATATGGCTATTCACTGCGCTAGCACTATGGCAGACTGCGACAGAATGCTTCAGGTTTTTCCCAATCACTATTATCTGACAGTGCTTTTGCAGGTTGGAGAATAGTCCAGATGAATATGGTATCAAACCACCGGTTTTCTTCTTAAACTTCGTAAATATATATTATGTAATCATGGATTACCAAAGTTGTTGTATATTAACAGTTTAAAAAATTACGTAACTCGCTAAATTTTAAAATTTACTCGAGTTTGACACGTAATAGTTTGGCCAACTCTTGGCTTAGGGTTGATAATGTTAAACACGGCCCGGGTGTCTTTCGCCAACTTGTAACTCATGACCCACATGTATATATAAATAGCAACAAAAACGGCAGCAACACCGACTGTAAAAAAGAACCGGGGTTTCAGCTTGGAATTAAATTAAAATTTAATTGAAGCGTGATTTTTATTATAAAATTTTATGGTCCAGTTACCGGCCACCAGAATTACCGTGTTGAATCCATTGGACAAAAGTCCATACGGATTTTCGTTGTAAGGCCTTGGTTTCGATCGAAGGTTATCCCGATCGTTTGGAAGCAATTGCTCCGTATAATTCCACTCGGAATTAATTTCCTGTGGACGTGGCTGACGCTTTGTCATTTTATTTTTCAATTTTATATTGACTTTTTATATGATATAATAATTATAAAAAGGTATATTATGTCTTATGTCCCAAAGGACTATTTTTCGGAGCTAAAAGCTGAAAAAATATTTTTGCTCTTGCAGAAATAAGCAAAGGAAGATAATATACCAAATTGTCAATTCATACACGGTGTATGTATATATTGCATAATGCATATCCTTGTCAACTACATGCATATATAACTTAACTATACAATACGTGTGCATTATGGCTGAAATGATTGTTACGAGAACCTCTTTTCTGTTACGTGTTATCCTATTATCCTATTAAAACGTGAGAAGTATTGTGATAGTGTAGTTCACTAACTCTGTATAAAATGTTACTGGAGTGGATTGCTTGAAGTGGTAAAAGTTATAGCCTTTCACTTTCAATGGTCGCAATGACTTAAATAATCGTTGAGCATATGCGACTGAAAAACTGCCACTTTTAGGACATCGGATCAGGTGCGACTTTAGTACCGCCAGACAATCAATAGCTTCAACATTGACCCAGGACAGAGCCTTAAACAACTGCAGGAGAACAGCCAACCCGCAAATTGATATTAATGGGCAGTTAATCCAAATCTGAAACTTCATACTGTTGAAAAGCCGAATGGATCCGTAATTAGTTCCCAAGTGAGACCCAAATGCTGCAACTTTCACTGCCACAGTCATACGGTAGCACGTGTTGTTGTATTCAAGATTGAGCATCTGAAGATTCCTCCACATTCTCATTATCTCCTTCAGGTCGCGTATTTGCGAGTCAGGTCGACTTAGGTGTAATTTTTTGTGTCTTGAGCTAAAGCAATTATTGACAAAACGTTTACGCAAAGTGTATTCAGCAGTTGCAATTGCAATAATATTTTGCGCTCAAACGCTTACTTTAGCTGCTTTATCCAGAAGGTGATTGTCTTTGAGCAACAAATAGATGCCAAGGACCACACCAGTATTGTGGTCCACGAAACGATAGTCAAAAATGCTTCAAGAATTGCAAAGTCAAATAGAATATGCACCGAATCCTCCGGGAGATATGGACGCATAACGGAGTAAAAGAACTGCGGGCTTGTGGGATTGTCCATAAAGAGGTAAAATGTTACAGCAGAGTTCATAAATACAATGACAAACATGTTCAAAACCATGCCTAGAAGAATTGGATGAATTAACACAATTTCCATTGATTAACTTACTTCACATTCGAATCGAATTGAAGTGTAATTATAAAGAGGAAGAAGATCTTTTTTCTTACCTTCAATATTATCTCTCTTGAGAATTCCAGGTTGGGCGATATGATAAAAATACTTTTCTAAAATAGAAAATAATATAGGCAATATTGAATAATCACAATATTTATAAGTATAGCCATTTTTACGACTTTATCCCTCACGTTTAAAAATACTGTTGAAGGTTGTGAATCGATTGATCATTAGCGGAAACCGGTCCCGGTTGTCGAAGCCATTAAACTGGAGAAAGCCACAGTAGCCATATAACACCCAGTAGTAGTAGTGAATTACAAATTCGTCAACTGTAACCTCCAAGTAAGAGTACGACTGATACAACCGAATTGTCAGAAATATAATTTTGATCCACATGAGGGATGCGCACAAGGCCCAAAGCGTGAACGTAAAATGATCTGTAGTTTTCTTCAATTTTTTCGTATTCCTATCCCACTCAAATGGGGTGCAATGGGTCTTAAACGCGAAGGTGTAGTAGGCGCCCATCAGGGCCAGGGTTTTTGACGAGAGCATTGTTTAAGAATAAAGTTGTGAGGAGTAACAAAAGTATCTTCTCTAGGTCTAGCACTCTAATTATCTTTGCTTTGATTCAAGTGTAAGTGGCATTTATAATAGTCCATTTCCAATTTAAAATATTCTGGAAGTTTATTTATTTCAAACTTCAAACATATATCAATCATTTTCACGAAATATTTAACTAATGCGCCATGCCTATAGCCATTACTATTAGGGCTATATGGGCAAAGGTATAATTTGGCCCAGGCTATGAATAGTGCTACTCTTAAGTGCCAACACCAAAATACTTAAATATTCCAAATGTTGACCTGACCTATAGGTAAAACGGCTCAAACGGACAATAATCCAAACACTAGAGTGTGTTGGACAG